>JAVJIF010003009.1:0-280473 GCA_038442645.1 Agave tequilana
CTTTCTACTTATTGCTCCCATTAATCCCTAACTTCTTGAAGATTGTGCCTCACGATGGATCATAGGCAAGCTTACCCCTTATGCAAAGGAACATTATTCACGTGGAAATCGAGTGAAAGTTCTTCTTATAACTTTGCTTTACACGGCAAAAACTCGGACATTCCATATCAAGATCATTAGAAGGCGAGAATACGGGAAGACATGAGTGCACTAATGGTATCGACAAAGTTAAAAGGAAAGTCTCTAACTTACAACAACAAGCAAAGTACAACCCATAGATCATCAAAAAACCATTTAGTATGAAATATAAGAAGGTAAGTACTTGTAGGTAAGTTAGAGTTAGAACCCTCGTCTTAAGATGTCATAGCTCTTGTTGCACAAGGCTTGTTTGACACTATTGACTCATGTGGGTTATCAATCAAGTGTTAGAAATTAATGGGTTAGTAGTTAGTTAGCCATGCTAATGAAAGTTAGTTAGCCATAAAGGTAAAAGAAACAACAAAGAAAAAGAGGTAAGGGAAAGGGAGTTACACTACAAGAAAGTAAAAGAAAAGAAGTAAGGAAGAAGTTACACTATAACAAGGAAATAAATGACAAAGACAAGTAAATGGAAAGAAGGAAGAGAAGTAATTACTTGTATTAGGTTGTCACCCTCCAAATACAACTTTTACACACTCTCTCTCTTTCACTCTAATGGCTAAACCTAAAACTAGAAGAAGAAGAATAACACTACAAATCTAATAACAAAATTACAACACTTGCTCTAAACTCTGGATCTGCTCCAACTGAAGACCCCAGGGGGGTATTTATAGGCACCAGGGGAAGGGGGCCACGTGGGAAGCACGTGGCTCAAAACGCAGGCGCGCGCGCGCCCATAGGGCCGCGAAAAACGTGGCCAGGGCCGCGTTTTTTGCGGCCCAGCCAGGCGGCGCGCGCCTGGCTTCGGGCAGTGCGTCGCCCAGACTGTCTTTCTGTCTACCTGAGCTTCTGGATTTGCGATTTGATGCCCTGGGCTGACAAAATCTTCACTTTAAGGTCAATGGCTAATTGGTAGGCCCTTAATCACCAATTAAATGGTGATTTAGGTCTTCTTCTTCATTTGCACACCATGGACCTAGATTGAAGCAAGCAAAGCTTTATTAGCAAATTTAACATTAAATAAATATGAGAATGTAATGATAATTATGCAAAATTAAGACTAATCAGGTGGCAATGAATGTTCGCGAGACATAATAATAATAACTGTTCATAAAGTACTGTAATTGATTTCTTTGCTGATACATGTATGTATGTTGGACCCCCGATGTTACACCTGACCTGATTGGATATCCGACTCTAGTACTGACCGACTCTACCCGCTTGATATATAAATTATGTAGACACCTGATTGAATACCTGACCGGATACATACTCTACTGTGTGCTATCCACATTATTGTTTATTTACTTATTCATCTAGTAAAAATATCAGCAAGTTGATTGTGGGTATCAATAAATTTTAATAAGATATCTCTACTTCAACATGATCTTTAAGAAAGTGATATCTCATATCTATGTGTTTAGTACAAGAATGTAAAATAAATTCTTGGATAAGTTAATTGCACTAGTGTTATCACATAATATACTAGTTGTATCAACTGGGACATCATAGTCTTGTAAAGTTTACCTCATCCATAAAATTTATGCACAACATAATCTGGCAACAATATACTCCCCCTCTGTTGTAGAAAGTGCAACACAATTTTGTTTTTTTTACTAAACCAAGATACAAGAGAATGTCTAAGAGATAAACATGTTTCACTTGTACTCTTTCTATCAGTTTTACTTCCGACAAAATCAGCATCACTATATCCCAATAGATCAAAACTAGCATACTTAGGATAATATAACCCAAATTTAAAGTGCCTTTAAACATATCTAATAATTCATTTTACAGCATGTAAGTGAGATTCTTTTGGTGAAGTTGTGCACAAGAACAAACACTGAACATGATATCTGGTCTACTAGTAGTTAGATAGAGAAGACTACTAATCATACCTCTATAGAGTTTTTCATTATATCATTAGCATCTTTGTCAAGTTTTATAGAAGTACTCATTAGAGTAGACATCTCCTTCGAGTTTTTCATCTTAAACTTTTTCACAAGCTCACGAGCATACTTCCCTTGATTGATTAAGATTCTATTTTTTTCTTGTTTGATATGCAAACCAAGAAAGAAATTGAGTTCTCCCATGAGTTTCAAATTTTTATTGCATTCCTATAGAGAAATCTTCACACAAAACTTCATTAGTAGAACCAAAATATTATCATCAACTAAATCTGAACTAGCAAAAGTCTTGGCTAACATGTTGATAAACAAAGTAGTATCAATCTTTTCTTTAGAAAAATTATTCTCAATAAGAAATTTTGACAATCTTTCATACCATGCACAAGGTGCTTGCTTTAAACCGTATAAAGTTTTTTTTAATTTGAAAACATGATCCGAAAAAACACAATCTTCAAAACCTGGAGGTTGTTCGATATAGACTTCCTTATTCAAAAATCCATTCAAAAAAGCACTTTTGACATTCATTTGAAATAGTCGAAAGTTTTTTAAACTTGCATAGGTTAGAAGCATTCGAATTACTTCTAATCTAGCAACAATAGCAAAAGTCTCATCAAAATCTATGCCCTCCTCTTGATTGTATCCTTGGGCTACAAGTCAAGCTTTATTTCTAGTAACAATGCAACTTTCATCTAGCTTGTTACGAAAAATCCATTTGCTGCCAATGACATAACAATCCTTGGATCTTGTATAAGATCCTAAACATTATTTCTATCGAAATTATTCAATTCCTCTTGCATGACCAAAAATCAAATTCATCATTCAAAACTTCATTAATATTTCTAGATTCAATATGAGATAGAAAAACCAAATGTGAACATTCATTTAGATTTTGAGAGCGAGTTTTTACCCCTCTTGATACATCACCTATAATCAAGTCAGTTGGATGATCTTTAATTGTCTTCCAGGACTTAGGCAGTTCTGGATATGATGTATTTGAAGTTCTAAAATGATCTGAGGTCTCAGGTTTCTGTTCATTAGGAGTTTGTTCACTGCTGGTAGGATCAAAATTCCTGCTGGTAGGATCAGAAAATACTGCTGGTAGGATCGAATCTACCAGAATCTCCAGAACATGAAATATCTGCTTCTTTAATAATTTTTGAAATATGAGGGTTAGTTGAAAGTACACCTAGAGGGATTGAATAGGTGTACCGCTAATCTAGGGACAAATAATGCAAAATTAAAATTAAATGCTAACACGCATAACGTGCAAACAAGAGTGAAGCTGAATTCCCCGTGAAGGGCTCTAAAACTTATCCTTACCATTCTTCCAAACTAAGAGTTGAGATGCTTCAATAGCTCTCTAGGTTAAACACAAGTGTGAGCACACAAATAATATCCAGCATGTATAGATATGAGAAATAATAGCAATGCAAGATATAAAGAGTCGAGAGTTGAGAGATAGAGAGATCCAAACGCAAACACAAGGATATGTTTCGAAGTTTGAGCCACCGCTCTGCATCCCCGCCTTCACACAGAAGGATTTCAACTATCCACTAAGGATCTTTCACAAAGGGATCTCCACTGAGAAATTACAACTTATAAAATGAGAGTACACACTCCAACTCTCTCACACCTCTAACAAGAGGTAGGCACAAAACCGAATATAAAGTAAGAAGAGATTACAACTTGGTGATCACTTAGATCATAAAAAAAATTTGGTGATCTCAAAAGACCACAAATAAAACCTCTCACAATACAAGATCCTAGAGGATTGATTTGCAATGAATAGCTCAAGTATGTGAGTGCACAAAGTTTTTAGAAAAGAAACACAAAGGGAAGCACTTGGGAAAAACTCTTGAAAGATATAGAAATGAAAGTAGAAACTAGATTTCCAAAAACTTGTTTTCTTTTGATTTCCAAAACTTTGAAACAAAATAAATATTTTGATTGAAGTTCAAAAACATGTTTTAAAAACTTGCTGCAAAATAGGAATCTTAGCTCTTAAAAACTTTGTCAAAATCTGGCAAAGAAGACCCAATTTATAGGGCCAGAAAAACCTAGCCGTTAGGCTCTGAACCCAGGCCAGATTGACCTCTCGGTCGACCGCCCGGTCGATCGGCCAATGGTTAATTTTTTGACCATTGGGATTGCCAGTCAACCGCCTTAAACACCAGAGAGGAACCTTCTCTGCTCGGTCGATCGCTCGGTCGACCGAGGTCAGAACCAGAATGCAAGTCTCTCTGGGTCGGTCGACCGCTCGGTCGACCGCTCGGTCGACCGAAAGAATGATTGTGCCAGTCGGTCGACCGCACATTAGGCCTGTGCACTTGTGCACGTCGGTCGACCGAGCTAGTCTGCGGTCGACCGGTCGGTCGACCGTAAGCAGCCGAAAACTGCATTTTTTTAGGGTTAAAAACTTGGACTTTGAAACCCATATAAATTCCAATAAACCACATAAATTCCACAAAAATAAGTTCATATAAATATTTTGAAGTACAAATATGTGTGATCAAAAATCAACACATATTACAAACAAGTGAACTATTTTGAGGCATAGAAATTTAGACATAAACCAAAAGCCGTATTTTCCAAAAACTAAACTTTGAAATGGAAATCCGATTTTTTCTAAAACTTGTATAAATACAAAAACAAGATTTTGAAACACATTTGAAGTATAGTGTGTATGGATAGAATCTAATACGCATAGTTAATGATATATACTTGTTTTTGACTATAAATACCAAAATAAGTTTTGATAAAAAAAACTTAAACACATGAACTAAATCCATCAAAATAAGTTTTTCTAAACATATGAACCATCAATGTATATGGATGAAATCCAATATACATATAAACCATGTAAACTTCTTTTGATGAAATTTATTATGAAACTGAAAGATGTATATATGATAATCCGAAACTCAAAACCGTATACATGATAATCCAAAATACAAAACTTATAGAAATAAGTTTTTCTAAACACTAAAGCTCTAATATGTGTGAATAGAATTCAACACATATATAAACTATTAAACTTATTCTATGTAGATATAAACATGTAAACATAAACTTTTAGAATGAAACGGTTAAACCGAAACCAAACTATTTATCATGAAAGCGATAAATAAACTTTTGTGTGTGTGAACTTGAGCAATTCAATACTATTCTATCCTTATAAAAGATCTAAACTAATAAACAAATCTAAACCAAAGTCTTCTTGTCAATCTTCTTCTCCAAGTCGACTCGATCCAAAACACGATCCAAATGAGCTTGACTCCATCTTGAGTATTTGATGCGATCTTTAAATGCGAGCTCTTGAATCAATACATGATAGCTTCAAAACTTGACTTTGAATCTTTTGTTAAAACTAAACACCGAATAAATCTTGATTGAATATCTGAAACTTAATAAATATAAGATCATTAGTACCATAACTACATGAGTTAATCATCATCAAAACTAGAGTGAAAGCCTTTGGACCAACATTAGTCTCATTAAAGCTCACATGCATGGATTCCTCAACATCTAATGAGCGTTTATTAAACACTCTATAAGATTTACTAGAAGAGAAATAACAAGAAAAATTTCTTCATCCGATTTTGATTCAAATTTACCCAAATTATCTTAGGTATTAAGAATAAAGTACTTACATCTAAAAACTTTGAAATATGATATATTTGAGATTTTACAAAGAAAAGTTCATAAAGTGTCTTTTCAAAATAGGACAAATAATAATACGATTCAAAACAAAGCAAGCGGTGTTAACCGCTTCCCCCCGCCCAAATATTTTGATAAAACAAATGAGTTTAACATAGTGCGTGCCATTTCTTACAAAGTTCTATTTTTTCTTGCAATAATATCATTTTGTTGTGATGTTCTTGGTGCCGAAAAAGTGTGTAATGTCATGATCAAGACAAAACTCAATAAAATTTTCGTTTTCAAATTCACACCATGATCACTACGAATTTTAGGAATAGAAAGGTCAATTTCCTTTTTCACCCTTTTGCAAAAATGTTAAAAGAAATTAAAAGCTTCACTTTTATAAGTCAAAAACAAAACCCATGTAAAATGAGAAAATCATCAACAATAATAAAAGCATAATATTTTCCATTCAAATTAGAAGTGCTCATGTGACCAAACAAGTCCATATGTAAAAGTTGCAGGGTTTTGAAGTTGATACCTCACTAATTGAATGAAATTTTTTTTTTAACTTACTTTTTCTTTTACATTCATCGCAAGTTTACATTCATCGCAAGTTACCTCCTTGGCTTTTTCAATGTGAAAAGTCCTCGTACAAGCCCTTTATTGGATAATTTTGATATAAGATCAAATTAGCATGCTCAAGTTTTTTATGCCGTAACCAAGAATCATCTTCTAATGCGGCTAAACACTTAACATTTTGGTTAGTTAAATCAATAATATCAATGGTATAACATCTCCATTTCTAAGTGCTTCAAATAAAAGATTTTCTTCACAATCAATAATAATGCATTTGCTAGGTCTAAAATGACATACATACCTTTATCATATAGTTAGCTAATGCTAACAAGATTAGCCTTCAAACTATCAACTAGCAATACATTTTCAAGAATAGGAAAAGATTTCTTACTAATAGTTTCAATACCAATGATTTTGTATTTTCCATCTCCAAAGGTGACCGCGTCACCTTTAAACTTGATAGAGTTGCAAAAAGACTTGGATCTCTTGTCATGTGTCTTACACAACCACTATCAATGTACCATTTCATTATACGTGAGAAGGTTGGATGCCTACAAGAGAATTTTGAAATATACTTTTAGGTACTCAATGTCTATTGGGTCCTTGAATGTTAGTATCTTGTTTAGAAACCCATTTTAAATATGAAATAGTATGAAAATTTTTCTTTATAAAACATGAAGTACTAACATGACCTCTCTTCATATAATAAATGCAAATCAGATTTGAAGTATTTTTGTGATATGAATGAGTATGAAAATCATGATTTCTGTACTGGTAGAATGGCATCCTGCCAGACTGTTGTCGGTAGGATGGTATCCTACCAGGAACTAATCCGATTCTCCCAGCCTGATTTTGTACATGAGCAATTGATTGAGGTTAGACCTGCACAAAAATACAGTATTTCAGAACTTTAAAATAGAGATTTGCAAGTGCTTAATTCTACCGCGATAGCAAGTGGCTATGCGGGTCGTGATCCACAAGGAGGGTTAGCGATAGAAGCGTTCAAGGTTTGTATTGAAATCTTGTGAAGAAAAACGAAGGTTCTTCTTTGTTTTAAGAAATGAAAATAAAAAAGAGTTAGGTTAAGTTAGAAAGAAAGCGATAGATGGAGAAGGTGGAGAAAAATGGAGAATGATTATTTACAAAGAAATGGAAAGGAATGATGAAAGAAGTGGGTGATGGTGATTTAAACTAAAGAAAAAGAAAGAAAGAAGATTAAAGAAATACTTACCTAGTTTGGTTTATGACTTACCTGGAACCCTTGCATGTTCTACCTTGCTTCGGAGGCGTTCAACGCATAAGCCATAAGATCGAGCTCAGTCTCCAGTCGCATTACATCATCAAGACGAACAAGCATGAAATGATACGAGTCTTGAGGAGGAGAACATCATCATGAATTATCGTTGGCACTCACACAAACATTGTTATACTATGCTTCTGGATTCACTTGCATTCTTATCAAAATCAAAAGAGGTAAAGTAGAAAGAAGAAGAAGAAAATAAAGTAACGATGAACATAAAAAATTACCTTTTATTACTTGCAGAAACGATGGAAAAAAGGAGGAGGGTACATCGGTGTCACTCTCAACATAAGCCTCTCTCTCTTACTTACATGAATCTGAATCTAACCTAAACTTACATACAAATTAAAATTACATAAAAAGAAAACAAAAACCTAAACTACAAAGAGTGAAAAACTAGACTAAATCCTATCTCTGCATCTTCGTCCTCTGGAGGCTCTGAATATCCCAGTATTTATAGGCAAAACCCAACCTACAGGATCATATGAAGATAGGGGGAGCAAACGCTCCCCCTAACTCTCCAACAGAGCCCGAAAAACGCGGCTTTTGCCGCGTTTCCGCGGCCAGGGTGTGGCCAGGTGGCCACACCCTGTTTGAGGTGCTCCCCGGTTTCTTGATTTGTAATTATCTTTATCTGGATCTTCAGTTTATATCCGGGAATTTGACGAAATGGCCTGTGATCCTTGGCTTTAACCGATCGATTCAGGGAGGATTCTTCTCAACCAGTTTTCAACCTCTTGATATGCCAAGATTTAGCCCTGATTCCTTGATTTCGAATTTATTCTGAATTAAGTCAGGATTTGGTGGGCTTTTGGGCTCATTTCTCTTCACTCTCCTTTAGGAATGGGCCTGCAAATAAATTAAACATTTAATTAGGAAAATACAGAGTTTATTCTATAATAAGTAGGAGAATATGATATTAAATGGGCAATATTAGTGACCAATCACACCCCCATACCTATATTTTGCTCGTCCTCGAGCAAAACAACTAAACTATACTAAGGATTATTAGACCACTTTCGCAGGTCACGCGATTGCACTGAGCATGTGCAACAAGCCGTTAACCTCTAGGTTACCCCTAGAGGACGAGTTTGTCTCGTGAGGGTTTTCAGTGGATTACACCCAAAAATCCGTAAAGAAAGAGAAACAAGTGTTAGTATTTTCGAAAAGCATTTTGAAAGAGAAAAATATTTGAAATATTATTGTAAGATTTAAGTAATCAATAAGTTTATAGGAAAATCGAATTTTTCATTCCTAAACTTAGTCTCTATTCAAAAATTTGTTATCAATCAAACTAAGGAGTCAAATTGTACTTCTCATCTAGTCTATTACTTTACCCTAAGTCATATGCACCTTGTGACCGTGAAGTTTTGACTAAGGGTTCTTTAACTCTAACTCTTATGCCTTATTTATTTATTTATATATATATTTTTATTTTATTTTTGGTGATATTATTCCTTAGTTCTATTAGGCTTTCTAATGTGCCCATGTAATGAGCCTTTAATCGGTGACTCCCAAACCAAACGGTCTTAGGGCACCGGGTGAGAAAACACCCCAAGGACTTAAGGACTCGAGCAAATAAGGCCACAAAACTAAGGATTTTATTATATGAACCCCTTTTAGGCGTGAATACTTATGCTTTATTAGGCACAAATACCCAGCTTAATCAGAGGATTTTTTATATATATATTTTTTAAACTTATCTAATCATCTTTCGCATAAATACTAAGGCTTACTTAGGCCAAAACACCTAGCTAATCAATATTAGATTTGTTCATCTTTCATAGATATATATATATATTTTTTTTTATAAGGCATAAGACTCTTCGTTTTTTGAACCCTAAGTGTGTAAGTGTATGCAGTGTGCATATTTCATCAAGGTAAAGATCAAGACTAAATTACTTTGACAAATTATCTTCCTAACCCTAAAAATCAAACAAATAATCTTATTTTGACCAAGTATAAGAATCCTAATTTTGATTTTCCTATTCCTTAAAATTGACTTAATTTCTTACAAAAATATGTCAAAATATTGTTTCTATTTTCAAAAAGTTTTTAAAAGTAAAGAAAATGTTAATTTTTTTTAATAAAAAGAAAAACCTAAGTTATGTTAGAACCCTCCCCCACACCTATCTCATGCATTGTCCTCAATGTATGAATTAGTGCATAGATGCATGAAAAAGAAGAAAGGGAAGGAAAATACTACCTTAGGTGGTGGTTCCGGTGGTGGTCTGATTGGTCCACGAAATGCGGCCCAATCGACTTTTCGTGGAGTTCGGAGGAACCCACCAGAAATTTCTCTAATATAACCCACTAAAGTGATTACCATGAAGGATTTTAATTAAAATTTTAACCCCATCTAATTTCCAAATTCCATAATTAATTTCGAAGTCAAATTTGTCAACTGCCTTGTCCCAAATGGAGTGCGAAAAGATAGAATGATTGACTTGGACTTAGGAAGTACGGGAACTAATACCGACTCAGGAAAGTGACTTAAGTCAGTAAAGGCTCGGGAGTCGAGATTGGTTCAAGAAGTGGGTCCAAGTCAAGAAGTTGAAACTCAAGTCCACATTTATTTTCCAACAATGGAATGTGACTTAATATTGGTGATTCAAGTTCAAGAATGAGTTGTGGGAATCAAAACTGACTCTAAAATATTACTCAAGTCGGGTAACAAAACAGGAGTCAATATTGATTCGGAAATTTGAACTGGATCACAGATTTGAGAATCTAGGTCACATTTCTCATTGAGTTCAATGTCATAAAAATGAGAACTTGCCAATTTGTCAATAGGACTTTCAAAAGTGTAAAATTGGTCAAGTTCACTATGATCATCAAAGATGGGTGATTCAATTTCATGATGAATTGGCACATGATCCAATGTAGACTCGGGAAAAAGGTTGAAATTAAGTGAAGATATCGGAGTCATAATTGAATCAGGAAGTAGAATTGAATCACTAAGTTGAGTTTCATGATCATATTCATTTTCAAGTTCAATTTCAGGAAAAGGATAACTTGCCAAACTGTCAATATCACTTTCAAATTTTGGGGTTTGAGCAAGTTCAAATGATTGTTCTGAAATGGAACCTTATTTTCCAAAACAACATGACTCTTCGGCTCTAACAGAATAGTTAACGACATTAGAATTGGCCAAACGATGAGAACGTAGAGATTGGACCATCATATCTATGTCATTATTATGAGCGTTTTGAGCCTGAGTCATGGCTTCAAGCATCTTTTCATAGTTGATAGGTTCATCGTTTTGTTGAAAAGATGAAGTGTTATTTTGGAATTGTGAGTCCATCAGATTTTGTGACTTTTTGGACTCACGCATACTCATTTTCAAAATTGATGGTTTTCTATTTTTGACCGGTGGAACTGAGTATGAATCATGGAAATATTGTGGACAAGGTGGATAAGGAGGACAAGTTGGTTGAAAATTAGACTCGAGGGAGGTGAATCCCCACTGACTCTGTGAAGAGTTGAAATTATTATGGAAATTATGGTTATAAGATTAGGGGCATGGGTTATATTGATTCGGATAAGACCAATCCGGCACACTAGGTGGTTAAAGTTATGATATGCCGGGTTGGTAATATCCGAAAAGAGATTGGTGTGTAATATGGATTATCATTAAAATTGGAAAATTGTGTTGTTAAGCCATATCACACAATAAAACACAAACAAAGAAAAAAAAACAAACAAATAAGCAAACAAAAAAGAAAAAAAAATTCTAACCTAAGTTAGGGTAGACCTTTGACCTAGACGACTCCTAACTGGTTAGACTGTCCATAGGAGGTATAATGCAGACTTTGACCACAAGCTAATCAGCCAGGTCAGGGCAAGATTGGTGGGAGGTTATCCGTCAAAGACGTTCCTTAATTAAATAACCACCAACCTTCGGGCTTTCGACCCTTAATCCCCTTCCTAGACACTGATTTGGCAGGAGTCAAATTCCAACATCTTTCCCCCTTAGGATAATCTCCTAATTGAGTCCGAGATGTCCCTAGGGCCAATGTCTACTCATTTTTAATTAGGCTCGGGTTGTGAGTGCTTGGAATCTGATTTTTAGGCCAAGGAAGGGTGATTAAATCCCCACCTTATCTTGTTATGGGGTGGTGCCCTTAAGATCAGTTTGTGCAAGTGTACAAGATATGTAACAAGATTCACTCAAAGCGATGTAAATCAACCAAGAGATGAGTCCTATTCTAAATGCAATGCGAACGTACCTTGCTCCAGCACTCTTCAACAATAAAGTAAATGAATTGAAAAGACACGTGCCTAAAATGCGACGTCTAATCTATTTTTTAACTTTTTCAACAAATATTTTACTGTTGGTTTATTAGCAGGCTTGTGGTGATGGCATATAAGAAATAAAGTTTGCAGAAAACTATAATTTTGTAAAGCAAGCAGCCCTGCAAAAAGCCAGTCAGTAGTAAACTCCTTCGTGCCGCGGATCCGCGACCAGAGCCGCCGAAACGCGGCAATCCAGAGGGTGCTTGGTCTCTGCTTTCTAGAGCAGAGGCCCAAGACCACTTATATGTTACTGTAATCTTTGTTTCCTGCTTTTCCTGCCCTGTAACCTGCAACAGAGAAGAAAATTTGTTTTAGTTCCAAAAATTCAATAAAAACCATTACCCTCCCCGGCAATGGCGCCAAAAATTGATTGAGGTTAGACCTGCACAAAAAATACAGTATTTCAGAACTTTAAAATAGAGATGTACAAGTGCTCAATTCTACCGCGATAGCAAGTGGCTATGCGGGTCGTGATCCACAAGGAGGGTTAGCGATAGAAGCGTTCAAGGTTTGTATTGAAATCTTGTGAAGAAAAACGAAGGTTCTTCTTTGTTTTAAGAAATGAAAATAAAAAAGAGTTAGGTTTAGTTAGAAAGAAAGCGATAGATGGAGAAGGTGGAGAAAATGGAGAATGATTATTTACAAAGAAATGGAAAGGAATGATGAAAGAAGTGGGTGATGGTGATTTAAACTAAGAAAAAGAAAAGAAAGAAGATTAAAGAAATACTTACCTAGTTTGGTTTATGACTTACCTGGAACCCTTGCATGTTCTACCTTGCTTCGGAGGCGTTCAACGCATAAGCCATAAGATCGAGCTCAGTCCCCAGTCGCATTACATCATTAAGACGAACAAGCATGAAATGATACGAGTCTTGAGGAGGAGAACATCATCATGAATTATCGTTGGCACTCACACAAACTTGTTATACTAATGCTTCTAGATTCACTTGCATGCTTATCAAACCAAAAGAGGTAAAGTAGAAAGAAGAAGAAGAAAACAAAGTAACGATGAACATAAAAAAATTACCTTTTATTACTTGCAGAAACGATGGAAGAAAGGAGGAGGGTACATCGGTGTCACTCTCAACATAAGCCTCTCTCTCTTACTTACATGAATCTGAATCTAACCTAAGCTTACATACAAATTAAAATTACATAAAAGAAAACAAAAACCTAAACTACAAAGAGTGAAAAACTAGACTAAATCCTATCTCTGCATGTTCGTCCTCTGGAGGCTCTGAATATCCCAGTATTTATAGGCAAAACCCAACCTACAGGATCATATGAAGATAGGGGGAGCAAACGCTCCCCCTAACTCTCCAACAGAGCCGCGGAAACGCGGCTTTTGCCGCGTTTCCGCGGCCAGGGTGTGGCCAGGTGGCCACACCCTGTTGGAGGTACTCCCCAGTTTCTTGATTTGTAATTATCTTTATCTGGATCTTCAGTTTATATCCGGGAATTTGACGAAATGGCCTGTGATCCTTGGTTTTAACCGATCGATACAGGGAGGATTCTTCTCAACCGGTTTTCACCTCTTGATATGCCAAGATTTAGCCCTGATTCCTTGATTTCGAATTTATTCTAAATTAAGTCAGGATTTGGTGGGCTTTTGGGCTCATTTCTCTTCACTCTCCTTTAGGAATGGGCCTGCAAATAAATTAAACATTTAATTAGAAAAATGCAGAGTTTATTCTATAATAAGTAGGAGAATATGATATTAAATGGGCAATATTAGTGACCAATCAGCAATACTAGAAGTAGAAGCAACATTAGTAAATCTTTTAAATGGATCTTTAAATCATCATTTTCAGTTTGAAGTTCTACAATTTTCACAAGCAATTCATTTTTCTTTCTTAAACATCTTCAAAAATAGATGGACAAGATGCATGTTCATTTTTTCAAAATAGTAAATCATTTTGAAAGTTTTTTGTATTCAGCAACTAACTTAATGTAAGCATCTTCTATTTCTTCAGAGGTAATATAGTCATCGAGTATTACATGTTCGTTGTCTGCCATGAAGCATATGTTTTCATTTGAGATGCTCAAATTTGCTTCATCTTTTTCTTCATTCTTGGAATCACTTGGTTTCGATTCATCCCATCCTATATACAAAGCTTTCTTCTTCTTGAAGAACTTTTTTGTCTTTCCTTCTAACTTGGGACTGTCTTTCTTAATGTGTAACGTCCTGATCCCGCAGGTACAGAGATGTTACTACGACGTATATACGTAGGTCGAAAATACCCTCACATATACACGGTAAGCATCAGTATAGGAACGATTCAGAGTTCAAAAGCACGTGGTGCATTATACATTCCAACATCTGAGTACAATTACAAAGTTATCACAGGATGTGACACAACATTACAAGAATATTCCATCACTGAAATGGCGCAAATGCGAGAATACAAAGAGATATACAATAATGAACTGTACAAAAGGTGCCCACGAGTCATAGAAGGAAAACTCGAGAGACGAGCAGGGGGCCTGAAGGGATAGGGCCTCCGATGGTTTGACGATGCTCTACGCTACTGCTGCGCTATTCTGATTAGTAACCGGGAGAATCCACAAGCTCCAAGCTCCGGGATCTGGATATGAGGATCTAAGAGAGTCAGAAACTCCCAACGAGTGGTGTGGTGAATGGCAAGTGGCGTGCAAGAACAAGCACATGTGTATCGATAAATCCAAATCAAAAGAGCATGTATCGAAAACCATGTCGTGAGTACAAACACACATGAGCATGCAGAAAGATAGTAAATGATATCAAGCAGAGAACATGCATGGTATAATATGATAAGAGCAGGAGATTGGTGGAATAGAACACAAGTAGTAGGCAGAATGTAAGCAGCTATAATATAATAATAATAATCATAAAACCAGGAATCCGAAATAAAATCCGATGAAAGAAAACACGGCAAAACATACAACAAATTATTAGTTGACATCTTTTATTATTATTATTACTCGTCCTACCCAGATATCTAGATATGTGGACTAGCGTCCCAGCACACATATATCCACATCTGAGTAAAACAAGGTTGTTATTGGAAACCAACGGGGGTATCAACGAACAATGTTTACAATGGGTCCCGTGTATGCCCGAACCACGGTCCAGGGTGTTCTGTTACTGGTGTACGGAACCAGCCGCAAGACGTACAGGAGGGTCTTATAGGATGATTGGCTCAACCATTTTTGTTGGTGAGATCTGAAATTTAAGCCCTGAATGGTAGAAAAGCTCTGCTTTTACGTTGCTGAAATTTTTAGGTTCTATTCTTGTTGTAATGAATGAATAAAGTTTAATATACACAACAAGGCAACATCAAAGTGAATCCAACAGTTGGAAAAAGGGAGAGGCAGATTTTCTGCCCGTTTAGAACATTTAATGCTATTGTAAAAAAATATCACAACTGTGCATAATCTTTAGCATTTAATGCCTCTGCAACAGTAAATCATGAAAAAGGTATGAAGACTTTGAGAGAGGGAAAGGGATGAAGTTATCTCCCAAAATTTATACCCAAGGATCTCTTACACAGCTGTACAAACTGGACAGTCTGGGGCTGTCAAAAACTATCAACAATACATGGACAGAGAGGGACAATTTGACATGGACATACTCAGTTTTTCAGTTGTAAGGCAGGATATGTACAGCCCACTTCTGTGAGAGAGTTAATGCAAAGAATGGGTAGTATACAAAGTGAAGTACAACCTATGTGTTACTATAACCTAGTTACCACAGATCAGAAAATATAATGTCCAGAGAAGAATCAGAACTGAACCAGAATTGTGATACAATTTTCTCAGTTTAATCTGTACTGAACAGAGCTGGTAGAATCAGGCAGAGTGGTAGAATGGAGATTCTACTTAGAAACTGCAATAGAAAGATCCTACTATGTGCCAAATATATATTCATAATAAAATTACTGTATGATTACTTACATAGTTTCTATTGATGAAATTTGTAGCTCAATATATCGTTGGCTCCTTCTTGGTCTTTCATAGCTTGATGTATCTTGTAATAACTTGATCTTGTGGAGCTAAATGTGCTTTTCTCCTTTAGCTCTTTGTTAGCTTGAATATGAAATTTGTGGAGCTTCACATAATTTCTTCCATCCTCCATTTGTATGTGACATTTGTAGCTCAATTCATCCATCCTCCAAGTATAGTCTTATCTTGAAATAAGACAATACTGCTAATCCAACTTATTAGTAGCTTAATTTATAGGTTAATTACCTCATCAAAATCATAGGAGTTACATAGAGATCGTGGGTCAATCTCAGAGTGGAGTTCGGTTGGTTCATGAGATCGTGTGTCGATCTCGCAGTGGGAATCATGTGTCGATCTCAGTGCGAAGATCGTGTGTCGATCTCGAATGGCGATGGTTCTATTCGAAGTTGGAGTTCGGGTCAGATTTGAAAAATCTTCATCAAGGTGGATAATTGTAGAGAGGAGATCAAAATCAAGGTTTTTTAACTCGTGATTTGAGAGAGAGAAGAGAGAGAAGAGGTCTATGCAGAACAGGCCAAGATATCAGAATTTCTAGAGGTTTGGTCGACCGGCCGGTCGACCGACATGCACAAATATGCAAAGTTGGGCAATGTCGGTCGACCGACCGGTCGACTTGACCCAACAGAGAATTGGGTGATGCCAGTCAGTCGATCGGCCGGCCGATTGACTGGCCAGTCGACTGCACCGCTCTCTGTTGGTTTAACAGAGAGTGGGATATTTTTGTCGGTCGACCGGCCGATTGACTAGTTTAAGTCGGTTGGGAACTGTCGGTCGATCGACAGTCAGATTTGGGCCTTGTTCTGGCTTCCTTTCTCGCTTCCCTATTAATAGATGATGTAAACCCATTTTTTAATCTAGGTTCTTGAGCTGGAGAATGTTCTTGAGTGTGAGAGAAGGGTATTCCTCTTGTATTCTTGTGTAATTTGTTAGATCTAAATTTATTCCATACAAGATCTACATATACTGTAAGCCTCTTTATCATGATCAAAGGGAAGGAGGGTTTTAGGCATACCTGATTCCATTACGAAGAGGATGCCGAAGGTTGCACGATCTCGAGGACGCCGCCGGGTTGAAGGAGAGGATTCTTCTCTCCAGCCACCAGGTTCTCTTCTTTATCCTTAGAGGAGATGAGAGGCCTCTAAGAGAGAGATGATTATTCTTGTTGGTGGAGAGGGAACCCTACTCATGATATATATAGCATCAAGAAACCCTAGTTCAACTCATCATAGATCTAGGCCCTTGATTTATAACACGAGTTCCACACGTGTGATGAGTCCCACATTCTAATTTAAATACACTCATGGCTAAGTGTAATTGAAAACGTGTGTAGACCCAAACCATTTAGGTTTGATCAATTCTTTATTGGGTCAAACAACATAGGTTAAGTGGGCGGGTGCAAATATCCAATTGACTTGATTAGGCCCAAAATAAATTAAACTTTAAAACTAATAAGTCTAACAATCTCCCACTTGGGCCAAGCAAGTCATACTGAATAGATATTATGCATAACTTTATGACGTCAAAAACTTTAACCGCCGACAAACCACGTTTCAAAACAATCTGGTCCATTAAAAGTCCTGCCACCGAACATGGCGATCGTTACCTTCTGTATAATCGAGGTAGGACCTTCCACATCACAAGTTTCAGAACCCTAACGACATAGATCAAATGTGGACGTGTGGCATGAAAATGTCCTCTGATCAAATAAGGTACAATTCCAACTGGTTTCCACTTTATGACTCCAACGAGTCTAGCCTTATGACTCCAACGAGTCTCACTTTATGACTCCAACGAGTCTAACTGCTAATTCAACAAACTCAAATGCGCAAAAGTAAACTTTAGGAAAAGCAGTTATAAATTTATTTATCAGAATCAACAAATATCCATAAAGTGCACTTAGAAATAATGTCTGTTACATAAAATTATCCACTCCACAAAATCAGGATATCATAATGACTAGTCATCCCCATATGAGCAATATGCTCTAAGAATACTTAAGGTGAAAGTCCTTTAATGAGTGAATCTGTAATGTTAAGAATAGTGTCATCACTATCAACAGACAAAATATGATTCCGAACTTTATCATTGATGACAAGAAACTTGATGTCGATATGCTTCGACTTTACTGAACTCTTGTCACTATTGTAGTAGAGCTCTATAGCTCTTATTATCACAGTGTAGCTGTAATGGCCTCTCGACTAAATCCACCATCTTCCTACAATAAGGAAAATATAACATGAAGTGGACTTCCTATTGTCGATACATACAGCATAATCTAAATCTGTGTATCCGATCAGCTGCAACTGATCAGATTTCATGTAGTCTTCTATTGATATCGCATTACCTTCTTGACAGTCTTCCAGAGATCAATCCCATGATTGATCAAGTTTCTGTCAAGTTTCTCAATGGTATATGCTATTCTGGATGGGTACAAACTTGAGCATACATCAGACATCCAACCGCCAATGCATATGGAATGTCTTTCATTTGCTCTTTCCGTAGATCATTCTTGGGACATTAGAGTAGACTTAACTTATCTCCCTTAGTGGCAGGCGCATCACCCAAAGAGCAATTCTTCATGCCATATCTATGTAGCACTTTATCGATATAGGCCTTTTGTGATAAACCTAATATTCCACGTGTCCTGTCACGTTGAATCTGGATGCCTATCACAAAAGAAGCGTCTCCAAGATCTTTCATCTCAAAATTCTTTGAGAGAAAACTCTTAGTCTCAAGTAGAAGATCTATATCGTTACTTGCTAATAGAATGTCATCCACATATAGCACAAGAAATATAAATCTACTCCCTTTAAATTTATGGTAAATACATTGATCAACTATATTTTCCTTAAAATCAAAGTCGGATATTACTTGATCAAATTTCAAATACTATTGACGGGATGCTTGCTTTAAACCATAAATGAATTTCTTTATTTGCAAACCAAATATTATGAAACTTTCACTTTAAAACTTTATGGTTGCACCATATAGATTTCCTTCTTAATGCTACCATTAAGAAAGGCAATCTTAACATCCATTTGGTATAACTCCATTTCAAAGTGAACCACGAGTGCCATAATAATCTTAAAAGAATGCTTCATGAAAACTAGGGAGAAAGTCTCCTTATAATCAATGCCCTTTCTTTGAGTGAATCCCTTTGTGACAAGATGTGCCTTATACCTTTTGACATTACCTTTCGAATCCCGCTTGGTTTTGAATACTCATTTACAACCAATCGGTTTCTTTCCTTCAGGCAACTCTACTAAATCCCAAACATCATTGTCCTTTATGGATTTTAACTCATCTTTCATGACATTTGACCACTTACTGGAGTGAATGTTGAGTTTGGCCTCATTTAAGGATGCGGGGTCATCCTCTAGCCTTATGTCAAACTCATGCTATTGGAGATAAACTATATATAGTCATTTGCAATGACTGATCTCCTCTCCCTAGTTGATCTCCTAGGCACTTGTGGTTGAGAATTTTCAGTTTCTACCTAAACAGCATGATCTACTTCAGGATGAACTGTATATATATCTTGTAAGGATGCAACTGTATTTTCATCTTGAAGTGGAACAACTACTTTATCATTTGGAACAATTATAATGGGTATAACAATATGTTCTTTCTTAAATATGAAATCTTTATGTAGTTGACTCCACTGTTCTGAATATTCTCAAAAAAAAATTTAGCAATCCGTCTTTATGTTCTTAGTGGAGGGACAATAAAACTTAAAGCCTTTATACCTCTCAGAATACCTTACGAATAAACAGCTAACTGTCCTTGAGTCCAACTTCTTCTCATATGGTATATATGACCGAGCTTTCACTGGACAACCCCAAACATATGATGCCTAATACTGAGAGATTTCCCAGTCCGTAACTCATACAGGGTTTTAGTTACTGTTTTGCAAGGTATTCTATTAAGGAGGTGACAACCATTTTTAAGGCTTCACTATATAATGACTTTGGTAGAATAGTGTGAGCTATCATACTCCCAACCATATCCTTTAATGTGTGATTTTATCTCTCAGCAATACCATTTTGACGAGGTGTCCCTGATATGGTGTACTAATCGATAATACCACTCTTTCAGAAATTGACAAATGGTTCTGGACATTTACCTGATTCGTTATATCTGTCATAGTACTCACCATCATGATCAGATCTAACAGCTTTAAACATGTCCAATGATTGGGATTTCTCATGGAACAAGTACAGGTACCTATAACGAGAGTAATTGTCTGTAAAAGTGATGAAATATTCATGACCATTCCAAGAAGCTGTAGGGAATGGACCACAAATGTCTGTATACACCAAATTAAGACACTTGAACTTCGTCTAGTACCAAACTTTCTAATGTTTCTTTAATTAATTTTCGCTTAGTGCCTATGATATTCACATATAGAGATTCAGTATATAAAGCATGAAGTTTCAATTTATATAGCCATCAATCAGAATTCTAGTACCAACAACTTTAGGTTGGAAAGTAGACTAAGCATTTCATTATCAAGAGTGACAGCAAAACTAGATCTGTCTAACAAATGAAATAGAAATATGATTCCACCTAAAAGGACAGTACATATAAAGTCTCATCCAAATCTAAAACAAAAAACCAGAATCTAATTTAAGCCTACAAACTCCAACAACTTTAATTGCAACTTTATTTCCATCACCCATGCATACGTATCGCTCAGCTGGGCTGGGCCTCTTTTGGGTTTGGAAGTTCCGCATTGAATCGCTTATGTGAATTATCTATCAACCTTATATCAAGTGGCACTAAAGCTAAATTAATTTCAGAACAAACATAAATATGAGATATACCCGCTAAATAGCCATTTCTGATACTTTATGCATTCCTACTTAAGGTGGCTTACTTTCTTACAGAAGCAGTATGCAATGACCTTAGGCTACTTTTTCTGCACTTTTGCCACTTAGGATCAGCCACTGTAGTGGTGTTTATGTTCCTCCCTTTAGTTTCACTTTTCTTTTCTTATTAGAAGTTTACCCTGGATGCTAAGTGAGCACTGACTTTATCGGGCATAACACTCCTAATAGTTATAGGAATAGTGTACTTTATGACCATTAGACACATCTTGTAAGATCTCTCCCACTTACCATAATTGACCTTTTCTTTACTGAAATTTTATTAGTGATAGTAGAGATCCATCAATCTTTAAGGAGTACTCTAGGTGCATGAATTCAAGAACGATCATTACGTGGTCTTACCACTTCTTAAAGTTTGTACCATTCAATTTAAACTACATAAATGTACAATTTCTCATCAGTTTAACATAAACATTGCATTTAATAAAATTCTACTGTAATAGCCATAAAAAATGAATTTCAGAAAATGCAACCAGTCTAACCGATAGAGCTGCCGGTTAAACTTTCAGAACAAGTTGTGTCTCTATATGTCAACACTGTACTGACCCAATATAGATATCCTAAAGTCTAGGTCCTATGTAAGAGAACAGCCTTCCTTTGGGCCGACTGTCACTTTATAGGATTGGTCCTAAAGTTTAAGTAATCTATATTGGCCATATAATATATGTAATGACCCGGCCATAATGACAACCTTCCTTTGGGCCGATTGCCACACGCATGGGCCACACAAATTTATGCATCTATATTCTTGTTCCGCCATCGGACTAGTTGATGAGGGTAATGCAATATGGGCCAATAGTGTGACAACCTTCCTTTGGGCCGATTACCACACATCAAGGTTCTCCCACTTGCATTACCCACATCAAGTATCCGACGCCGTACATAATTCGGCCAAACAATAGTCTTCCTTTGGGCCGGCTATTGTCCGCATGAACTACATACGCAATTAAATAAGCTCTTTTATAAATTCTTTAGCTTGAACATGTATATATCTTTATCTGTGTGTTATTAACTGTAATAAACACCAATATTCATCATGCAAGACAATATAAGCAATAAAATATTGATGATAAAGCGGAAGCATGTAAGGGTACACATAAGCATGATAAATAAACACTTCAATGCCTTCTTTATGTCAACTAACTACTGTTTTGTCATGTATAGTTCCTGTAATACTGTAGTGCTCGTCAAGAGCTTCGAAACGGCTATTTACATGCCCAAAACAGAGGTCATATGAGCCCGTAACGGCTAATTGAAGTTTCTATTGGCAAAACGGGTCTGCAGTGCTTATCGGGTCTGAATCAGACCCGACCCGCAATGGTTAAGTTATTGGTTTCCTTTCTTATTGGGCTGGGTTTAAATAACTGAATAAAACCTATTAGCTTTATGTGAGATTGATTGGGATTAGGTCTCTTTATTTGAGTAGAATTCTACCCAAAATATCCTTAATAGACTAGAATTATATCTCAATCACAACACCCAAATCAATCTCAACAATCCCAATTGAAATTTAATATGAGATTATTTAGTAGTAGGTTTCCTTATTAGAGTAAAATTCAATCTCTAAATTTTAATTCTAATTAATCTCATAATCCCAAATTAAGGAAACCCTAAATAATTAACCATTTTTTTTTTTTAATAATTGCCCTTGTAGCCACCGGCTCATGGTGGCCGGCGGCTGTTGCCCGCCCACAAGGAGCGGCGCAGGCCGCATGGGCTGCATGTGCGCGCGCTCTGCAGAGAGCATTGCTCTCTGCAGTGCTCTCTGCAGAGAGCATTTATGCACCAGTTTTTTTTTTTAACACATTAAGGCTTGCCATGCATGCATGCAGGGAAGCCCCTGCATGCATGCGTCCAGTCACCTTTTTTTTTTTTTTTTTTATAAAAAAACTTTGCTGCATGCAAATTTCTTGCATGCAGCCGACCAACAGCATGTACCCTCTTTCTTTTTTTTTTTTTTAAATTAATGTAGAATAACACACAAATCAAATTTCATAAAAATATATACATGTTAAATTCAATAAAAATCACTCCTTTTAACCTTTTGATCCAACATATGAGACACAAAATATTTATTGAATCAAAGGAGATATTTTTATGATATTTATAGATCGAGATCATAATTTCTGTAGATCCCTATGATCTGATAAAGAGGTGGCTCTGATACCAATTGTTAGATCTAAATTTATTCCATACAAGATCTACTTATACTGTAAGCCTCTTTATCATGATCAAAGAGAAGGAGGGTTTTAGGCATACCTGATTCCATTACGAAGAGGATGCCGAAGGTTGCACGATCTCGAGGACGCCGCCGGGTTGAAGGAGAGGATTCTTCTCTCCAGCCACCAGGTTCTCTTCTTAATCCTTAGAGGAGATGAGAGGCCTCTAAGAGAGAGATGATTATTCTTGTTGGTGGAGAGGGAACCCTACTCATGATATATATAGCATCAAGAAACCCTAGTTCAACTCATCATAGATCTAGGCCCTTGATTTATAACACGAGTTCCACACGTGTGATGAGTCCCACATTCTAATTTAAATACACTCATGGCTAAGTGTAATTGAAAACGTGTGTAGATCCAAACAATTTAGGTTTGATCAATTCTTTATTGGGTCAAACAACATAGGTTAAGTGGGCGGGTGCAAATATCCAATTGACTTGATTAGGCCCAAAATAAATTAGACTTTAAAACTAATAAGTCTAACAATAATTACCCTAACAGATCTTTCTCTTCTACCCTGGGGACATAGGCGATTCACCAAATCTCATAAATCTCGATCTCCATCTCTTTGTGCATTGTTTCTGATCTAGTGTTTGTGTTCTTCTGCTGGTTTAGGGCCTCAATGATCTACATCTTAACAACAACAAAAAGACAAATAGAAATCAAGAAGATAGTATTTCAATGCATGCTCTTCTCTGTCTTTTTTCTGGCATCAAATGCAAATGTTTGAAGTAGAACAAGAGCAAAATTGATGAGACAAGAGAAAAAGAAAAAAAATATTGAATAGATTCAAAGCGCTCAATGCCGACTGTTCGAAAGAACTTATCACTTCTGACCCTATCTTCGCTAGTTTTAATTATTCAAGAGAGGAAAATAACAAAAATAGCTCTTAGGATAGACTGGCTATTTATAAAGTATTATCTGATAACGAAAATCCAAACTCCATCTGAAAATGAAAATATACATCCACGGAACAATATGCACTTTGCAGTTAAATAAGATAGGTGGCTGCACAAACAATCTTGGAAAGAGTCAAATTCATGGAACTAGATAAAGAATTAAACAAATATGCAGAAAGACTTTAAATAGAAGAATTTTACTTTGCCCCAATGGTTTTAAAGAGCAAGGGGTTTCTTGTAGGGGTGTAAACGGGTCGGGTTCAGGCCGGATCCGTGCCATATCCAAACCCGAACCCGATAAGAAATTCAGGTTCGGACTCGGGTTCAGGTCAGAATCTTTTCTTTCTTATCGGGTTTAGATCGGATTCAGATTTTAAATAAGTGTATTAAAGTTTCAATTAGAGTTATTTTTTAAGTGTATTTCAATTTTATTAGCTGCAAAATGAAAATTTTTATACTTTGCTTTTATAATAATATGATCAAGTTCTTATTTTTATAATTTTATTAATATAAATATAGTGAAATTGTCACGCCCCGCTTCCCAAAATACGCGGAAACGGAGTCGCGACGAAGGTCGGCGACATATGTGCGCGAGAAAAACAACCCACGCACATACGCTAAGCCTAAAGTAACCTGAACAAGCTATAAAATTTACTACGATAAATCAATATCACAGCAATATGACATATAAATATCCAACACAATGATAGCAAATGAATAAAGGAAAGAGATGGCAACTGGATACGATATAGATAGAATCAGAAAATAACATGAATAAAAGAGCAAGAATACCTATAATCAAGAAGAGAGGGATTCCAGCTCCTCGTAACGCATGTAATCCTCGCCAAATACGTGATCAGTAATAAATAGCCACAGATCTGGATATGCAAATTTAGAGAGTCAGAACTCCTAGTGAATGTGTAAGAATAAACTGGAAAGATGCACATGCATATAAATGTGAACATATGATAATAGTATAAACTAGAATAAGAAACGACATGAATAAGTAAATAAACAGTAATGTGGATAGCTCACAGTAGAGTATGTATCCGGTCGGTATTCAATCAGGTGTCTACCACAATCTATATATCAGGCGGATAGAGTCAGTCAGTATTAGAGTCAGATATCCAATTGGGTCAGGTATAACATCGGGGTCCAACATACCTACATGTATCAAGCAAAGACAATCAATTATATTACATTATGAACAGTTTATTATTACTATGTCAGTGAACACCAATTGCCACCTGTAATAGACGCATCCCATACTGCGCCTATCACACGTGTCAATCGAGGTCCTAAGTTATTGAAACTGATCGGTTAGAGACATTGTCCATGCTTTAGGTGGGTCCCGTACACACTTGGGACCATGACCCAGACTCCTGACGCTGAACCAAGCCCTACCGCAAGGTAGTCAGGAACATGTATAACAGGAACAAGAATAGGACGGGGTTACAGTCACCCCACGGGAACCCTGCAGTGGAACCCTCTTTCGGCTGCGCCCTATATCCTAGGTCCACCCAAAATACAGTTCCACCAATTTTCCCATTCTCAGTGTAAGTTGTTTAATATCAGGTTATTTAGATTATCAAGATTATTTAATGTGCATGTTACTTAGATTACTGGGATAACTCGGTGATAGCCACGGTAACAATGTCAACATGTGTAATCAAGATACTGGTATAACAGGATATATAATGTCAGTGAACAGGATACCAGTATGACAGGACAAGTAATAAGTATAACATGAAGGTGTTAATACCGTGTAACAATATTTTCCAAGCAATTATGGTAACATGGACAATATAGTTATCAGGTAGATGTCAAGTATAATCAGTCAAGTTTTCCAGGTAAATTGTGATATTCAGGATGAGTAATGACCTGCTGGCATGAGTAAAATAATCCAGTCAAAGTATACTATGAACTCAGATTCTCAAGGTCATCCATATATCCACCCTCTAAGTCACCAATAAGAAAAGTCGATCAATAGCTGCCATAAAACTCCGAACATGTAATATACATCAATAGTCCCAATCCCAATCAAGATCATAACTAAAGAATGGGTCATTCTCAAGCTACGTGAAATCTAGAAAGTCTCTGTACTCAAATCTCGATATCAATAAACATCATTACTCAGATAATTTATCAGTGAATATACTAAATAAAATATTTGCAATTAATAATCTAAAATCAGCATTATATGATAGATCAAAAATTAATGTAAGGCATTCTCCCATATGATTAGAATCCAGCTATTATTGATCTCATCTAAATACAAATCAAGATCCTATGTAAATCTCAAGTTGAATTCTAGGCCATATATAAATCCAAGTATCAAGATAAATCAATTTTAAGGTAACATCTTATTTAATCCATCTTTATTGTCCAAATGAATTCTCGTCTGAAACATCATCAAATAAATATCTAATAATACCTCAAATAAGTCTACAAATATGAATCAGGCCAATCTCAAGATCAATCAAAGTCACAATCTAAAGTGTACGACAACTAGCCCAGAATCAAAGTAATAATCCTTCACACATATAATGATATTGATAAACACTCAAATGAACTAACTAAATAGGATGACCACTCACCAATGTCTCATGAAGGAATACATGTAAACATACAGGTAGAATAAAGCAGATGGTCACATGAAATAAAGAAAGTAACACATATACATATCTGACAATGGTGAATGAGGAAATAATACAGGAGCAAATACTCACAAGTATTGTCTCAGTAAATTTTTGTAACATAATTACACAATAATATAAAATCATTTATCACAAAATCCTTGTTTAACTAAAGGAGGAAAAGAACACTCACATGAAATGACGCAGTTCCGGAATCGAATCGCCGTCTAGTCTTCACTATACAAACTGGTACGAATCTCCGGATCATCCCATGAGTCAGTCTTTGAATTGTCAGTGTATCGCGTCCATAACGGACACCAATCCGAAACAGGTTCGGGTCTTCTATTACTGGGTTCGGATCTCACCAAATGGGTCCGTATTCAACTGCAATACACGTGAATACAAACGCACCCATATTTATACCCATACATATACATACATACATATACATATACACTCTACACAAAAATAAAAGTATACAACCCTCACCAATACATACCTACATACATTTTAATATACACATGCAAGGCATACACTCACGCACTGCTCCATGCATAAATACATACACACCCACTATAAGTAAATAAATACTCACTCATTCATGTAAATTCCACAACCACATATGCATACATGCACTTGTCCAATCACGTTGCACAAGACACACTTCGCATAAAACACCAATATATGTACAGGGAGAGAAATAAAAAGAGGGAGAAACTCACACAATTTGGGTGACTTGCGCCGTGCTGGCGGAGGCTCCGATAGAGGGGAAGGAAGTCGCAGAAGATGTCAATGGATAGAGGAACTCGCCGGAAGGGCGCGGGTACGTTCGCACTTGCCGACGGCGATCAACGACGATCCACGGAGTGGCAAAAAATGCCACCCCACATACAACATACACATACATACCTATATATATGATAGCACACACTAATTCGTTAACATTATATTCAACAATATAGTATACAAGTACCTTTAATAAAACACACCATGCATGCAAAATAATATCACATGCATACACATAAATATACAGCACATCATTCACACAAATAATCAAAGAGAGAGTGGAAGGGAGAAAGGGGACTCACGGCAAGGCCTTGTCGGCGATGATCGGCAGAGACGGAAGCCGCGGAGGGGATCGGGTTGCCGCGGAGCCTCGCGGAGCTCGCCGGAGTGGTGCTTGGAGCTTGCGGCAAGGAGGAGGGTGAGATGACTCTACAATGGTTGGAAGGAGATATGTAGGGGCTACTTGCAAGGGGGTTTCGGCCCTGGGCATGGGAGGTTGCGGTGCAGTTATGAAGGAGAAGGTGGGGGAAAAGTGATGGTGCAAGGTGGGTGTGTGGCAGGGGATGTAGGGGCTATTGTTGGGTGGCTGATCTTCGACAATGATGGGTGCTCGCGCGGAGCTCGCGGGGTCGCGGTGGTGATGGGCAGAGGCGGGGGTGTGGTGTGCGTGAGGGTGGTTATGATGGTGCTGTTGGCGGCATGGGGTGGGGGAAGGAGATGATAAGAGTTTGTTTTTTTTCTTTGGATTAGGTTTAGTTTTAGAAGGATTATATAGGGAGTAGATTAAGTAGTCAAGATTAGGATTAGATAGGATATTATCAGAGATTTGGTTAGTTAAGATAGGATATGGATTTAGGTTGGGATTTGGTTTAAGATAAGATATGATCTATTAGGATTTGGATTAAGATAGGATTTAGGATTATGATTTAGTAGTTAGAATTTGATTGGGTTGTTAGGATTTGGATAGGGTAGGTTGTTGGGTTATGGTTAATGAGTAATGGGTTTGGGCCTATGGAAATAAGTAGGAGAACAAATGAATTAGTATTGAAATGGAAGTGGGCTTGACCATGGACTAAAAGGATTGGGCTAGGTTATAATGAAAATGAAGAAATAAAAAACAATAATAACAATAATAACAATGCTAATAATGATTAATAATAATAACAATAGTTAACAATAACAACAATAATAATTAGTAGTAACAACACTAATAATAATTAAGAATATTAACAATAATAATAATCACAGTGAAATAACATTAGTAACAAAACCACTATTAATAATAACAATTAACAATAATAGCAATAATAATAAGAGTAACTAATAATTAGAAAAAATGCTAATAAATAATACTAGTAAATATAAAGCCAAATTACCATTTAATATTCCAAAATAATTTGTAGTATTTAATAATGAAATAAATCATAGATCAATTTAACAAAAATAACCATTAAAATAAACATTATATTTTTAGAAAATAAAAATATAGTATCATTAACCATTAAAATAAACATTTATAAAATAGCTTATATGTTTTGTCATCATCAAAAAGGGGGAGATTGTTGGCTCAAGGTTACAATCACCCGTTTTATTGAGTTTTGATGATTCCAAAACATATATAGTTATTTGTACTAATCATGTTTATTGTTTAAGTGTGTTTCAGGGTTCTAAAGATTCATGGAGTTTTCTTCCCTAAAGGAAGGTTGTTTGACTCAAGTCGGTTCATTTCGGGTTCAAAAATCAAGCTTTGCAAGATCATATGGAGAAGCCCACTTGAAGACTTTGTAGTCACCTAGAACCTATGTAAGAATTAGTTTGTTAAAGTTTGAGGTTGTGGAAAATTGGCTCTACACACACACACACCTTTCAAAATACAGTTTTTATGTTTGGTATTTGTTTTAAGTTCATGCCTTGATAAATATACATGTCTCAAATTTTTACAAATTTTATATCATGTTTATATCATGTATATCTATCTTTCCAGCATGATACTTAGTCATATATCCTTACAAAATTATTTTGAAAATTTCCAAGTCCAGAAATATTTCCATTCTGAAAACTGTTTCAGGCCTGGGGGTCGACCGGTCCTATTCCAGGCCAGGACGGTCGACCGCCCCGGTCGACCGTGTCCTGTGTCCAGGACGTGCACGCTTGTGCACGTCTGTCGGTCGGCCGACCGGTCGACCGACCTAAAACAGCTTGCTCTCTGTTTTTTGTCGGTCAACCGTATCGGTCGACCGGGCCCAACGGCTATCTGCCAGATGGGCTACCGGTCGACCGGGTCGGTCGACCGGTAGCCTGTCAGAACCCAACGGCTCTTTCCTCTTTGGTGATTTTCTGAAAATCTATTTTTGTTACTTTTTGTTTGGCAGAATTTCCTGACCTTTTGGGGACTAATTTTGGACCATATAAACTTAATTAAATCATGTTTTTATCCCCTCCTCTCCCTATAAATAGAGAGGGTTGGTCTCTTGCAAATACACCAAGAAAAATACCAAGTTTTCAAGTTTGAAAAAGAAAGAAAAGTTTTCAAAGCTCTCTATTCTCTAGTGCATTCTTGGCTTTTGTTTTTCAGTTGTGTTTTCAAGCAAAATCCATTTACAACTGAGTTTGTTTTTCTCACTACACTTCTAGAGCCAAAAATTCCCTCCTCATTCTATAAGGAAGTTGTAAAGAGAAGTTTGTAAGAAGTTTGTGATCCTTTTGGTGATCACTTGGCTACTTGTTCCTTCTTCTTGTTCTTGTTGAGATACCTCTTCGGTAGAGGATTGTAAGTGGTGGAGTTCGGTACTCCGGTCTTCGGTAGACCTTGTAAAGTCCTCGGTGGATAGTGGAAACCCTTCACGGTGGTGAAGGCGGGGAGTAGAGCGGTGGCTCGAACCTCGAAACAAATACTTTGTGTTTGCGATTGATTTTCTCTTTGCTCTCTATTGCTCTTACTTTCTTGCTTGTGATATTGCTATTCTTTCATACCTTGTGATATATCTTGTGTGCATTTCATTATTGCTTCCATTTCATTTCTTGCCTCATTGTCGATCATTACTTATACAACAAGATTGCAATACGCACTTCTAACTCTTATCTAGAGGAATCACGAGGAAGGAGTTCAGAGCCCTTCACCGGGTATTCGGCTCTTAGTCTTGTTTTGAGTGATCGTTGCATCATTCATTCATATTTGTTTTAAAAAGATTGTTAGATTAGCATTTACACCTATTCACCCCCCCTCTAGGTGTTTTCAATTGGTATCAGAGCATTGGTCTCTAGGCTCTTGGCTTAACAACCTTAGAGAGATCCTTTATTTGCTAATCACCACATTCATTTCATACTCATTCTCTTAGTAAAAATGGCCGAAGGAATTAAGACCCCCCCAAAGTTTGATGGCCTTAACTTTCCCATATGGAAGGTTAAGATGACCGTATTTTTGCAATCTCTAGGAAGCCGGGTTGCAAAGGCGGTGACCAAACCTTTTAGTGCACCCACCGGTGATGAGTCCACTTGGTCGAAATTGAGACCAAAGAATTTGATGCTAATGCTAGGGCTCACTATGCATTGCTCCAAGCACTTAATGATGATGATATCTCTATAGTTATTCATTGCAAATCCGCATATGAAATTTGGACACACTTGCTTGTTACTCATGAGGGAACCTCACAAGTGAAGAGGGCTAAAATAGATCTTCTTCGTTCCCAATATGAGAATTTCTCTATGCATGATAATGAAACCATAGATGATATGGTTACAAGATTTACAAAGATTACTAATGGACTTTTTTCTCTAGGTGATGCTATTGACAACGACCAAAGAGTAAGAAAGATCATCCGGGCTCTCCCTCCTTCTTGGGAAGTAAAAGCTACTACCTTGAAGGAACTCAATGACAAGGAGGAGATGGAGCTTATAGGTCTCATTGGGAACCTCAAGACCCATGAGATGGAGAGAAAAGCAAGAGAAGAAATGGCTCCCTCCAAGAAGAAAGCTATAGCCTTCAAGAGTCAATCCTTATACTCCGACGAAGACGATGAAGAAGAAGATGACGAAGAGCTCTCACTTCTTGTGAAGAACGTTCGGAGGATGTACAACAAGGCTAAGTTTCAAGGAAGAAGGAGATGGCAAGGTGGCAAAGAAGAGAAGAAGATTATTTGCTTCAATTGCCAAAGACCGGGTCACATTGTAGCGGAGTGCCCGGATAAAGTGAAGCCCTCCACCTCCAAGAAGCCTTACAAGAAGAAAGCATTGAAGGCTACATGGGATTCCGAGAGCGAATCCGAGGAGGAAGTTGACACCGCCAACATGTGCTTCATGGAGAATGAAAGCACAAGCAAGGTAACCCTACCACTTCTTTTGATGATGAGCTTTCCATGGATGAATTAGGAGAAGCATTTGTAGAACTCTCACACAATTATGATTTTCTTAAGAAAAAGTATTTAAAAATGAAAAAGGAGAATGAGTCTCTTAATCACCAAGTTTTTACTCTTTCTAAAGAAAAAGATGAATTATTTTCTACTTTAGTTTCCACCCAAAAAGATTTTGATAACTATAAGATTTCTTGCAAAGGTAAGTTTCCACAAGTAAATGAAAATGAGATTTCCATGCTTAAAGAGAAAATTGATTCTTTAGGAGTAGTTTTGAAAAAGTGTGAATTTGATAAGAATAGACTTGAGGCTATGTTTCCTAAGAAACAAGCCTCTAAGAAACAATCTCATGCTATTCATGCTCATGCCCGTGTTCATAAATCACAACCTTTACATCATGCCAAACCTCCCAAACATGCTCACACTCCACACACACATCATGCATTCATGTATGGGAAAGTATTTTCATGTTCATATTGTGGCCGTAAAGGTCACTTAGTTAAGTTTGCTATGATAGACTTAATGCTTCACATCATAATGTTTGGGTTTGAAACACTAACTTTCAAGGACCCAAGAAAATTTGGGTACCAAAGTCAATGAATTTGCTAAATGATGTAGGTACTTTCCAAGGCGCAACGACGTAAAGGGTTGTGGTATCTTGATAGTGGTTGCTCAAGGCACATGACTTGGGATATCAACAACTTTGCAACCCTATCAAGATACCATGAAGGTGGCACCGTCACCTTCGGAGATGATACCAAGGGTAAAATCATCGGCATTGGTAATGTTAAACTTGGTACATCCCCTTTAATAGAAAATGTTGTTTTAGTTGATGGCCTCAAGCATAATCTCTTGAGTATTAGTCAACTTTGTGATAAAGGTTTTGATATTGTTTTTGATAACATAGCTTGTAGAGTTATTGATAGACTATCCAACACATGTATATTTTCCGGTTTTCGTGAAAGCAATATATACATGATTGATTTGTCTAATATGTCTTGCAATATCACTTGTTTGAAGGCCCTCGATGATGACTCTTGGTTGTGGCATAGAAGATTAGGCTACATTTCTTTTGACCATCTATCTAGGTTAAACAATAAGGAAATGGTGAAGGGTATTCCTTGCTTGAACTTTGAAAAGGACCGCGTTTGTGACGCGTGCCAACTTGGGAAACAAACCAAGTCCTCTTTCAAGTCAATCAAGGATATCATGACATCACGTCCCTTGGAGTTGATCCATATGGATTTGTTTGGTCCTACTCAAACCAAAAGTCTAAGTGGGAATCGTTTTGCATTTGTTTTAGTTGATGATTTTTCGCGTTTTACATGGGTTTTCTTTTTAGAGCATAAAAATCAAACCTTTTCACATTTTCAAGCCTTTAAGAAAAGAGTTGAAAAGGAAAAAGATTCTTCAATTTTAAGAATGAGAAGTGATAGAGGAGGTGAATTCATTAACCTACCCTTTATCACTTTTTGTGAAGAACATGGAATTAAGCATGAACTATCTTGTCCTAGAACTCCACAACAAAATGGAGTAGTTGAACGGAAAAATCGGACATTACAAGAGATGGCTAGGACAATGATTAGTGAATACGGTCTCCCACATTATCTATGGGCCGAGGCCGTAAATACATCTTGCTACATATCAAATAGAGTTTTCTTATGCAAAAATACTTCAAAAACTTCTTTTGAGATTTATTTTTCTAGAAAGCCAAATGTTTCATACTCTAAGGTTTTTGGATGCAAATGCTTTGTTTTGAATACAAAAGATAACTTAGGTAAATTTGATGCTAGATCTTATGAAGCAATTTTTGTTGGATACTCAAATACTAGTAAAGCGTATAGAGTCTTCAACAAGTCATCTTTGAATATTGAGGAATCTATACGTGTAAAATTTGAGGAATCTAATTTGTTTGTTAAGAATGTTGTAGAAATAGATTCTTTACATGAAGGCATGGAGAAAGTCACTTTGAAGGATTCACCTACAATTGCAAGCATGCCAAAGGATGATGAAGGAAATGAAGCTAAAGGAAATGAGGCTCAAGGAAATGAAATTCAAGAAGATGAAGTAGAGCCTACTCAACAACTTCCAAAGGATTGGAGATACAATCCACATTATCCCAAGGACCTTGTTATAGGTGAAGTATCTCAAGGGATAACTACTCGCTCTAAACTTCATGATTTTTGTGGACACTATGCTTTTATTTCTCATTTTGAACCCAAGAACGTCCTCGAAGCCGAGGCCGACTCATATTGGTTGCTAGCCATGCAAGAGGAGCTCAATCAATTTGAGCGCAACCAAGTTTGGCACCTTGTTCCTAGGCCCCACGATAGACCAACAATTGGTACTAAGTGGATCTTTAAGAACAAGTTAGATGAGTCGGGTAACGTCATTAGGAATAAAGCTAGGTTAGTTGCCCAAGGTTACACTCAAATCGAAGGTATCGATTTTGAAGAAACCTTTGCACCCGTAGCACGGCTTGAAGCCATACGGATGACACTTGCATTTGCTTCATATAAAGATTTTAAGCTTTTTCAAATGGATGTTAAAAGTGCTTTCTTAAATGGTTTTATTGAAGAGGAGGTGTATGTTGAACAACCCCCCGGGTTTGTTGATCCTACACATCCGGATTTTGTTTTCAAACTTGACAAAGCTCTTTATGGTTTAAAACAAGCCCCTAGGGCTTGGTATGAAAGGCTTTCTTCATTTCTAATTTCAAATGGTTTTAAGAAAGAAAAAATTGATACTACTTTATTTACAAAACATGTTGAAAATGATATTCTTATTGTTCAAATTTATGTGGATGATATCATTTTTGGTTCTACTAATGAAACCCTTTGCAAAGCTTTTGAATCATGCATAAAGGAAGAATTTGAAATGTCTATGATGGGTGAGCTCAACTATTTCCTTAGTCTCCAAATCAAGCAAAGAAAGGATGGGATCTTCATCAATCAAGCCAAGTACACAAAAGAACTTATCAAGAGGTTCGGGCTTGAAGGAGCTAGAGTGAGCAAAACTCCTATGGCAACAACCACAAAGCTTGACAAGGATGAACAAGGTAAAAGTGTAGACATTAAGCTTTATCGTAGCATGATTGGTAGTTTATTGTATTTGACGGCTAGTAGGCCGGATATTATGTTTTTGGTTTGTCTTTGTGCTCGTTTTCAATCGTGTCCTAAAGAGTCCCATTTAGTTGCGGTAAAATGCATTATTAGATACCTTAAGGGCACTATTGAAATGGGTTTGTGGTATCCGAAAACCGGACAATTTAACATGACGAGTTTTTTGGATGCCGACTATGCGGGTTGTAGGGTAGATAGGAAGAGTACAAGTGGAACATGTCAATTTCTTGGTAATTATCTTGTTTCTTGGTCTTCCAAAAAGCAAAATTCGGTAGCCCTTTCAACCGCCGAGGCGGAGTATGTTGCGGTCGAAGCTTGTTGTGCACAAGTTCTTTGGATGAAACATACTCTCCTTGACTATGATTTGCATTTTGATCATATTAAAATATTTTGTGATAATACTAGTACTATTCATATGACTAAAAATGCAAATCAACATAGTAAACCTAAGCACATTGACATTAGATATCACTTTCTTAGAGATCATTATGAGAAAGGTGATATTGATATTGATTATGTTTCTATCGATTTTCAACTTGCCGATATTTTTACAAAACCTCTAGACTATGCTAGATTTTCCTTTATTTGTGGTGAGTTGAATGTTTGTATTTTGGATTCTTGAAGAAAATTTTTTTTTAACTATGTTTACCCTTTTTGATGTATGACAAAAAGGGGGAGAAAAAGTTTAGTTTGAATGCATTTTGAGTTTTAGTTTGTTTAAGTTTTGTATGTATATGTCTTATCTTTTATGTATATAGCTTTTCATTTATATACATAGTCATTCTTTTATACATAGCATAATTTGAGGGGGAGCTTCCAAGCTCCTTTTATAAAATAGCTTATATGTTTTGTCATCATCAAAAAGGGGGAGATTGTTGGCCCAAGGTTACAATCACCCGTTTTATTGAGTTTTGATGATTTCAAAACATATATAGTATTTGTACTAATCATGTTTATTGTTTAAGTGTGTTTCAGGGTTCTAAAGATTCATGGAGTTTTCTTCCCTAAAGGAAGGTTGTTTTGACTCAAGTCGGTTCATTTTGGGTTCAAGAATCAAGCTTTGCAAGATCATATGGAGAAGCCCACTTGAAGACTTTGTAGTCACCTAGAACCTATGTAAGAATTAGTTTCCAACAAAGACTCAAAGTACTCCAAGACCCCAATCTGATTCATCTCCCTACTTTACCAAGAAAAATCCTGAGTATTTGATCCTCACCAACTTCACAGAAATCCCAGATTACAAAAGACTTTGCTCATTCATAAATAACCTCCTACCAACTGGCTGCCAGTGGCTCCCAGATGATCCACTCAAAACCCAAAAATACTATGAGTTAGTTCTCATTGACTCTGGTTCAATCGAGCTTTATCATACCATGGACAACAACGATCCTAACAGGATCTCTTATTCCAATGCGTCATCAAGAAAATAATTCGACCAATAGAATGGGCATCCCTTTCTACCACAAGAGAATTCACAATCAACTACATTCCGAAAGGATATACTTATCATGATTACAGGATGGCCTGGTATCGGGCATTCCTCCTCAGACCCTTCGATCATTCATGGTTCTTCACCTTCCATACTAATTGCAATACAGATATCCCAGTATGGTTCTATGAATGGTGGCATTCATACGGGCCTACAACCAATATACTACCACCTACAGTACTCAAAGGCTTCAACAGGTACCTCTTCCAAGCCAAAGGATTGTATTACATCAAAACCGTTCAATACTACAAAGAATTCAAAGTACCATGGATTTTCTGCTGGAGCTACCAAATCACGCAGCACTACAGTGCTACGGACAAGTACCCAATGAGTTTAGTCAGGGAATTCAAAATCAAATGGTGGGACAAGTTCAACCAAAATCTATGTTCAGAATCAACAGTTAGCGAGTTCCTCGACTCAGGCAAAAAATTCCAACATCAAATTCAACAGGTCTCTAAACACTCGGACTCCCCAAAACCCTTTCCAAAGCTTCAACAACAATCCGAGAAGATTCAGACTCTGACGATGAATTCAAACAATTTCTAAAATTCCAGGAGTTCAAAAAGATGCAAAAGCAAATCGCCAAATCACGAAGCAGCTCCACTGCATCCTCCTCACCATTGATCCAGCATTTGACCCCGTAGGAGGTCAAGATCCATTTGATATGTGAAAAAAAAAAAAAAAAAAAAAAAAAAAAAAAAAAAAAAAAAAAAAAAAAGAGAAAATCAACCAGAAAAATTCAACAGCTTCAGCATTCATGAACACCAAAAGCAGGCTCAAAAGCAACTGACAAAGGTGACAGATTCCTCTCCAGACAAAGGACGACATGACTCAAAGTGACAGATTCCTCTCCGGACCGACAAAGGATGAAGAGACTCAAAAGCAACTGACAAAGTCAGATTCCTCTCTGACAAAAGATGACGTGACTCAAAGCTGCAAGATTCCAAAGCCGACAAAGAAAGACAAGACTCAAAAGCAACCGACAAAGGACGAAGTGACTCAAAGTGACAGATTCCTCTCCGGACAGACAAAGGACGAAGTGACTCAAAGCTGCAAGATTCCAAAGCCGACAAAACAAGACAAGACTCAAAAGCGAAGATTCCTCGCCAACTCATCACTCCAGAAGACTCAACTCCTCTCTATAAATTCAAGGCTTCCTCAACCATTCAAGGGCAGAGCTAGTTGAGAGCTAATTCAGTGTAAGAAAAACAGAGCGAAAAAACCTAGAAAAATTCCTCCTTGTAATCAAAAATCCTCTCCCTCTTCCTCAAGCAGTTCCAAGTTGTATTCCTACTTCCTGTTGTATCCAATTCAAAGATCATTAGATCTAATCAACCGTTGTAAGTTCTTCTTCTCTCTGTAATTCAATCTTAATATTCCATCTTGATTATACACTGTGTCCAAAGCTCTCACATATCATTTAGCACTGCATATTTAACAAAATTTCAAAAAGTTACTGTTCATATTTACTGTAGCAAAGTCACTGTAGCATTTTACTGTAGCAAGGTCACTGTTCATTTTACTGTTCATACGTACGGTACTGTTCATATATACATATATTCACTATTCATATACTGTACTGTTCACTGTTCATACACAACGTGAATTCAAAGTTCTAAATAGATCTCAGTCTATATCGTATCTACCCTGACGACCAGCCTGTCCTGACCCCTGGGTTCCCTTCCTGGTATCAGAGCCAAGTTTCTTGCTTGTTGGTTAGCATAAGTAGGTAACAATTGACCTGTTGGATTTTGGTAGGCGTTGGCAAGCGTTGGTAAGCTTGTAAGTCCGTTGGTAAGCCCGTTGAGATTAGGGTGTTAGGAGGAAAGTCACCAAGGACTTGGAATCTGTTGTGACTTTGAATAGGAGATGATGAGATTTTCATTTCATAGTCTTTAGGATTGACCGTCTTCTGGATAGGAGATTTTCCTTTGTCCATTCTGAATCTGTGGTAAAGAATCCAAGGGTTATACTGGGGTGTTGTTTGGATCGAATGGATGCATGCAGAATGCAATGATTGTTGTGTGTGATTGCTATGGTAAATTGTATCATTTTGTAGGGTATTTAGGGTTTTGGACTGGATAGGGGATATAAATCTGAATATGATCTCTTGTCCCATTATTCTTGTGCCTAATCCTTTTGAATCAACCCAAAATGGATAGATTTGGGTTAAAAATGGTATTCCTAATATTATATCGGTATTTAAATTTTTAATAACAATGAATTGGTGCTTGAAACAAATTGTCTCATTGCATATTGATATCTTTGTTATTTTTCCCATAACTTTTAAAGGCGAGTCATTTGCCGTGATTAGTTTTTCTTTCGTGGGTTCATAATGCTTTGTTGGGAGAATACCATTCCTAATTACACTATGATCGGCTCCGGAATCAATCATTGCAGTAAGTGTTAGTTTTGAGTCATCGATGGCCAGGGTTATGAATATGAACCATTTTTGGTAATTGAATTTTTCAATAGTGGAAATAAATCCAGGGTTGGGTGGACAATTGGTTGAAATGTTTATTTCATTTAGAGAAAAGGAAAGCGGTTCTTCCAATGATCCTGATGCAGTAGTTCCTTCGCTTGTCTTATTAATTTGGCTTTGGACGAGGCACATCTGTGTTTCATATGCTAGATTTCTTGTTTCTATTTGTCGTAAATTTTCCTTAATGAATCTGATTTCATCTTTTAGGAGTTGTATCTCTGTTTGAAGTTTACGAATGTCGTTTGGTTTGGTTCCTAAAGTGGAATTTATCGGATAAGTTTCGAAAAGTTTTGAAATGCTGAAAGGTTGAGTTAAGTTATCTTTTTCTTCTTCTTCATTAACTATTAGAGTTCTTAATTTTCTAGATGTTCCTTTTGTGTTTTTAAATCAGGAATCTGTTGTATCATGTCGAATATTAATTCTTTCGATTTTTTCTCTGAATTACGTGTTTTGAAAGTATTTTCCTTGATCATATTGATTGTTTTACATTTGCAATCGGAGTTGCTAGAGCTTGATGAGTCATAATATTCATTATCATCGGATACTTTGTTGATTTCGGAGATGATTTGAAATCTTTCTTTAAGTTTCTTCTTGATGTTGTTTTCTAAGTCCGTCATATCATCTATGATTTCATTAATTTTATCATTATTAGTTTCTTTTCTTTTCTCTTTTGATTTGCATTTATTTGCCATATGGCCAGTTTTTCCACATTTGTAACAAGTAATTGGTTTGGACCTGTTTTGGTAGTAATGTTTTTGAGAATAGTCACGTTTTCTTGTTTTAGGATTTTGAGGATATTCTTGTCTTCTTGTCTTATAATTTTTGTAACGGCTCATCTTATGATTGTGCCTTCTTTCAGTAGAGGGGGCTCTTATCCCTGTAATACCAAATGCTTCACAGAAAGAGCCCATCTCTTCTCTCTTGTTTCCATATTTGGCTTGGAATTTTAATTCTTGGCAAGCTTGTAGAGCTTCCTTTTTTACGAATGCAAATAGTTGTCCATATGTAATAGTGCTGAAATCAGCATTATCGTCTTCGGCTCCCATAGCCTTTTTAATATTTGTAAGAACCCTTTGTGAAAATAAATTGGGTAGTCCAGTTATGAATTTCTCTTTCCAAAACGATTTAGTTGAATCTGATCGTTTTAATACATAGGTTAGGAACATATCTTTACCATCTGAAGTCAGTAAGGGTTGGACATTTAAATTAGTAAGGGATATGTTTAAAGATCCTAGTTCTTCTGCAGGATTTCCTACAAAGTGTGTTGCTATAGTAATTATGAGAAAACTGGCAGAATCATTTTTCTTTGTAATTGTTTCTTGGAGCGTCTTCTACTTCTATTTCGTGATTCAGAATTGTTTGCTTTTCTTCTAGGGTTAATGAGTTATCCCACCAATATTTTAATTGCCCAGTAAAACCAGTGACTATGTAGACTGTAGCGTTTTGTTCAGGTAATCGATTTGTTTTATAAGCTGTTACTGCCATACCTATTTCTTGTAATGTATTGAGTATTTCATACTCACTCTTTCCGTCTATATTCCATTCGTAGACAGAAGTACCATCATAGCTTGATTTGAATATAGCTTTTTCCTCATATTGGATGTCTGGAGGTGTTGGCCTAGGGTAATAATTCCTAGTCCTGCCATTTCGCCAGTCATTATTGTAGAAGTTATTTCTATATGAATTGTTGCTTTTCTTATATCTTGTATTAATTCGATTAATTTCTTGATCGGGATTTGCTCCCTGGATACTGTCTTCTACTTGGTTTATTTGTTGTATTAATGGATCGTCTGAGCCATCTGTAGATTCGGATTCTGAATCATCTTGTTCTTGTATAATATTTATTTTTGACGAGCTTGGAATGTTTTCATTAATTTTTTCTAAAGCTTGAGTTATTTGTCCTAGTAGGTTCATTGGTCGGACATTTTCTACAGGTAAACTTGTTGGCTGGAAATGTGGTGCCGAATAACTTAGTGGGAATTTAGATTTTGACTCTTTTTGGATTCCTTTAATTTCTGTGGATAAGGAATCAACTTGATGTGCTATGGTGTGTAACATTTGGTTTGAGTAATTGTTCTGATGATAAACCTTTTTAATGTCTTCTATGTTGACTGGTTCGTTGTTATTTTTCCCTCTTTTGAAAGGGGAAGCAGTTACTTCTCCTTCGTTGGTTGAAATCTTGATAGATTGTAATGGAGGATGGATTGAAGTCACAGTGTTTCCATCTGTCAGTTGCCATTTTTTGTATAGGCTAGTCTGAACATTAATTTGGGATTGATTGAATGGGTCATCGATGCCTTGTTTTACTAAGTAATATTGTAACCATATTTCAAAGTTGAAATTAATTTCATGTTCCCATATATCGCTAATCCACTTTTTTGTTAATTGTTCTTGGTAAGTTCTATGGAGTTTTGAGAACCAATCAAAATGTTTGGACTCTTCACTGAATTCTTTCATAAGTCTAACACTATCGCTAATGAATGGTTTCTTAATCATATTAATCTCTCCAGTAAAATCTGGTCTCATTTGGGATGATGTAGGAGAGTAATTTTCCTGGCTAACTTCTGGAAGGGGTGACTTATGGAATACTCTAATGGGTTGTTGGAATGAATATTCAGAACATGAATTTCTACTGGGTTCAACGTATCTAAAGGAGGTTGAAGGCCTTTCTCTAACAGAGTTGAATCTAATTAATACTGTCCCATCGTCTTCTTCTATTATATCTGAGATCTCAGTCCTCTCTATGTCTCTAGGGGTCTGAGGATTCTCTATTTTGAATTCGTCTGGAATGGTTATCTCATTCCATTTTAGTCTTTTGGGAACAAAAGTCTTCGACTGTTCAGCTTCTATCTGAAGGATAACAGTTTCTTCTTGAGAACGGGAATCTATCATCTTGAATTTCGGGTTCATTTGGGAACTCATTAATTTGTAATATAGCTTATACATGACTGATACTTGTTCTGTGGATGTTTCAAACTCATCACCTTGTAGGTGGACGTCTAAGATTAATGAATTTAGGAATAATGGATCTGTTAAGGATACTGAGTAATTAGGCATACAGTTGAAGTATACTGGTCCATTACATATATTAGTTTGAATCATTGATAAGATGGATGCTTTATATCTTTTTAATCTTTTATCTCGTAGAGCTGTGTAGACAGGTGTGTCTACTCCAGTATGAACTAGTGGTTTGATGGCCACCTGTACTAATCCAAAATGAATATAGCGGAATCCCTTTTTAATGAACTCTTTTAATGCAAGTTTGGATAATAGATGAATAGTTTGGGATTTATTTTGGATATTGAATGTTTCTTCATGAATTTTTATAGCATATGAAGTTTAAAGTCAAAGGTGCCTATACTGTAAATATTCTCTATTCTTTCACTAGGAATTCTCCATTCTAAAAATTGCTCATGAACTATATCTTCTCTACTTCTTACTACCTTTCTGTTTGATCCTGAGGTCGAACTGGAACCTAGAAACATTCTTCTAACTATATTGGTCATTACTAGTATGTAACTAACTGATGGGGTTGACCTTTCAGTAGACTGGAACACGGGAACACAATGCCTGGAACACCCTAATCTCAACGGGCTTACCAACGGACTTACAAGCTTACCAACGCTTGCCAACGCCTACCAAAATCCAACAGGTCAATTGTTACCTACTTATGCTAACCAACAAGCAAGAAACTTGGCTCTGATACCAGGAAGGGAACCCAGGGGTCAGGACAGGCTGGTCGTCAGGGTAGATACGATATAGACTGAGATTTAAGTTTTGTATGTATATGTCTTATCTTTTATGTATATAGCTTTTCATTTATATACATAGTCATTCTTTTATACATAGCATAATTTGAGGGGAGCTTCCAAGCTCCTTTTATAAAATAGCTTATATGTTTTGTCATCATCAAAAAGGGGGAGATTGTTGGCCCAAGTTACAATCACCCGTTTTATTGAGTTTTGATGATTTCAAAACATATATAGTTATTTGTACTAATCATGTTTATTGTTTAAGTGTGTTTCAGGGTTCTAAAGATTCATGGAGTTTTCTTCCCTAAAGGAAGGTTGTTTTGACTCAAGTCGGTTCATTTTGGGTTCAAGAATCAAGCTTTGCAAGATCATATGGAGAAGCCCACTTGAAGACTTTGTAGTCACCTAGAACCTATGTAAGAATTAGTTTGTTAAATTTTGAGGTTGTGGAAAATTGGCTCTACACACACACACCCCTTTCAAAATACAGTTTTTATTTTTGGTATTTGTTTTAAGTTCATGCCTTGATAAATATACATGTCTCAAATTTTTACAAAATTTTATATCATGTTTATATCATGTATATCTATCTTTCCAGCATGATACTTAGTCATATATCCCTACAAAATTATTTTGAAAATTTCCAAGTCCAGAAATATTTCCATTCTGAAAACTGTTTCAGGCCTGGGGGTCGACCGGGACGGTCGACCGGTCCTATTCCAGGCCAGGACGGTCGACCGCCCTGGTCGACCACGTCCTGTGTCCAGGACGTGCACGCTTGTGCACGTCTGTCGGTCGGCCGACCGGTCGACCGACCTAAAACAGCTTGCTCTCTGTTTTTTTGTCGGTCGACCGTATCGGTCGACCGGCCCAACGGCTATCTGCCAGATGGGCTACCGGTCGACCGGGCCGGTCGACCGATAGCCTGTCAGAGCCCCGACGGCTCTTTCCTCTTTGGTGATTTTCTGAAAATCTGTTTTTGTTACTTTTTGTTTGGCAGAATTTCCTGACCTTTTGGGGACTAATTTTGGACCATATAAACTTAATTAAATCATGTTTTTATCCCCTCCTCTCCCTATAAATAGAGAGGGTTGGTCTCTTGCAAATACACCAAGAAAAATACCAAATTTTCAAGTTTGAAAAAGAAAGAAAAGTTTTCAAAGCTCTCTATTCTCTAGTGCATTCTTGGCTTTTGTTTTCAGTTGTGTTTTCAAGCAAAATCCATTTACAACTGAGTTTGTTTTTCTCACTACACTTCTAGAGCCAAAAATTCCCTCCTCATTCTATAAGGAAGTTGTAAAGAGAAGTTTGTAAGAAGTTTGTGATCCTTTTGGTGATCACTTGGCTACTTGTTCCTTATTCTTGTTCTTGTTGAGATACCTCTTCGGTAGAGGATTGTAAGTGGTGGAGTTCGGTACTCCGGTCTTCGGTAGACCTTGTAAAGTCCTCGGTGGATAGTGGAAACCCTTCACGGCGGTGAAGGCGGGGAGTAGAGCGGTGGCTCGAACCTCGAAACAAATACTTTGTGTTTGCGATTGATTTTCTCTTTGCTCTCTATTGCTCTTACTTTCTTGCTTGTGATATTGCTATTCTTTCATACCTTGTGATATATCTTGTGTGCATTTCATTATTGCTTCCATTTCATTTCTTGCCTCATTGTCGATCATTACTCATACAACAAGATTGCAATACGCACCTCTAACTCTTATCTAGAGGAATCACGAGGAAGGAGTTCAGAGCCCTTCACCGGGTATTCGGCTCTTAGTCTTATTTTGAGTGATCGTTGCATCATTCATTCATACTTATTTTAAAAAGATTGTTAGATTAGCATTTACACCTATTCACCCCCCCTCTAGGTGTTTTCACCAAGTGACCTTGTTCAGTGAGAAGACATTGTCGGGTTTGGTAAAGCTTAGGTATTGTAGAGCCCCAACCGTAGTTCGATAGACAAAGGGGTCAGAGAGAGGTTTGCCAACAACCTTGGAGATCTTACAGGAAGTAGTCATAAGCGAGCTGACGGGCTTGACACCACCATCTTGAGCTGGAGAAGCAAGTGACAGATGTACTTTTGTTGAGAGAGAAAGAGACCTGAGGGTGTATGGTGACACTCCACGCCCAAGAAATAGTGCAGTATGTCGAGATCTTTTAATGAGAACTCTCGGCCTAGTTCATAAACAAGATGAGTGATAGCCCATGAGTCATTGCCTATGATGATGATGTCGTTCACATAGATAAGAACCAGATGAAGATCTGTCCTGACCCGTCAGAGGAAGAGAGTCGTGTCCGACTTGGAGCCCACAAAGCCCATTGTGACTAGATAACTATTGAGGCCAGAAAACCGTGCCCGTGGAGCTTGTTTGAGGCCATAGATACTCCAGTGAAGCTTGCATACATGATTGGGATGAGCGGGATCGATGAACCACGAAAGTTGTTCCATGTATACCGTCTAAGTAAGAAAACACTATAAAAATGCATTATTCACATCCAACTGTCGAATAGACCAGCTCTTAGAGACATCCAGACTGCACATGGTACGGATAATGGTCGGTTTGATAACCAGACTGAATGTCTCACCATAGTCTAATCCTGGTTGTTGATGAAAATCCTTTGCCATCAGGCAGGCCTTATACCTGTCAACAGAACCATCATGTTTATGTTTAAACTTGAAAACCCATTTGCAGCCAACCAAATTCATGGTAGGGTGGTATGGCACAAGAGATCAGGTTTTGTTCTTAAGCAAGGCATTCATCTCAGTGTCCATTGCCTGGCGCTACTTGGGATCTTTAGAAGCTTGCGTGAAACGTGTGGGTTCGACAGGAGCAGTGGCCAAGTCGTCCATGAGACAGGAAGGCATGAGATACCGGGTGGCTAGCCAAACCTTTAGTGTTCTGGTGTTATCCTGTGTTCTGGTGACCATATGGTGGGTCCTGGTAGGAGGGGAACTGGGGGAGCCCAAGGATGAGGACGATGAGAAAGAATCATCGGCGGGCGTTTGTAGAGGTGGTGGAAGAGTATGTGAGGAAGGTGGTGGTGAAGGAGGAGAAGAGTCAATGGTGGGGCCCGCAGGAGAAGAGGGTGTTGGCCCAAAGGCCATTATCCCGGTTATTTTGATGATAGCAAAACATATTTAGTTATGTATTTAATAATCTTGATTTTGAAGTATTTCAGGTTCAAGAAACAGATTTTGACGACTCCGCTAAAAGACTCACAAATTTGGAGTTAGCCCAACATTTGCATTCCCAAGCTAAAGCACATAGGAAGCTTCGGAATTTGCGTTGAAGAAAAGTTCAAGAAGAAGATCAAGACTTGCTAAAGAATTCAAGATTTGTACTTGTTTATTTTCATTTTAGAATATTTTGTCAAAACTAAATAGTAGAAGTAGAGATATGGGATATCACACACACACACTTTCTAGAGTGATTTTTGGCTTCAAAATATTTTCAATTTCTATTTCCAAACTCAGTTTTAATGAACATATCTATTTTGGAAATACGGTTTTTAGAGAGACTAGTTTTGGGAAAAACTTTTTTATTGAAAATCAAGTTTTTATCAAAAGAATTTTTACCAAGTATTTTACCTTGATAGTAGTATGACACATGCTCATACTCTATGATTTTTTCAAGACCAAAACATTTTACCCAAGACCCAAAACCAAAACCCAAATTTGTCCTGGTCTGTGAATTCTGATTTTTCAGAATTTCACAGTGACCGGTCGACCGGCAGTCGACCGGCACTCGACCGACATGCACAAGTGTGCATGTGGGTATCAGTCGACCGGGAGTCGACCGACACCCTACCGGCCCCCAACCTGCTGCTCTCTGGAAATGCCAGTCGACCGACCCAGTCGACCGGTGAGCCCCAACGGTCGGATTTTTGACCGTTGGCGGTCGACCGACCCGGTCGACCGGCAGTCTGTCAAAAGTTCTGACAGACCCAACAGCTATATTTTCTGACTCTTTGACTTTTGGGATTTGTCTCCAACGAATCTCTTGAGCAGTTTTTGACCCCTATAAATAGGTGGTCACTTCATATGAAATGACTAATGATTTTAGAGCTATCAAGTGAAATTTGACAAGTGTTGTGAAAAGATTTTCCAAAGTTTTCAAAAGAAAAGATTTTTCTCCAAAGCCAAAATTTCCATCACCTTTCTTGGAGCCTATTCCTCTACTTCTCTCTAGTTTTGCACTACACAATCCCATACTCTAAGTCTACTATTTGGTTCTAGGATTGTGCTTAGTGAGCTATTTGTAAAAGTGATCAAGTGTGATCACTTCCATTGTAATTGAGTGAAGTTGTAGAGGCATCGGCCTCAAGGCGAGCTAGTGTGCTCAAGGTGGTGAAGTGTCATCACGGGAGACGGACAAGTGTTGTCCTTGTATTGTTGATCCGGTGGGATCCTCAATAGTGGAAATCCTTCAAGTGTGAAGGCGGGGACGTAGAGCGTGGCTCGAACCTCGGAAACATATCGGCGTGTTTGCGTTTGCTCAAATTTCTCTAACTCTATCTCCTTTATTACTTGCAATTTTACATTGTCCATTACTTGCAAGAAATATTGTATTGTGCTAATTGTTTAGAGTTAATTTTTTTTTAAAATTTCGCATAATTGCCATTATCATATAGCCATCACCTATTCACCCCCCCTCTAGGTGATTTCAATTGGTATCAGAGCCTAACCCTACAACTTAGGTCTAACAACCTTAGGGAGATCCATACATTTGGCTATATTCATTTGTTGTATTTTATTTTGTGCATCTTATATATTGTGCATTCATGGCATCCATGGACTTTTCTAGCATAAAATCCCCTCCCAAATTTGATGGCTTGAACTTTCCTATTTGGAAAGTCAAGATGAACTTGTTTTTGAAATCCTTAGGTGTTAGGGTAGCTAGGGCCATTACCAAAGACTTCATTGAACCAACTAGTGATGAGAGCACATGGTCCGAGGATATCACTAAAGACTATGAAGCTAATGCTAGGGCACAATATGCATTAACACAAGCACTTAATGAAGATGACCTTGCACGCATCATTAATTGTAAATCGGCATATGAAGTTTGGAACATGCTTATTGTGACTCATGAGGGAACGTCACAAGTCAAGAGAGCTAAAGTTGACTTGTTACGTTCTCAATATGAGAATTTTTACATGATTGATAATGAGAGCATTGATGACATGCTCACTCGCTTTACGAAAATAACAAATGCTCTTTCTTCCTTAGGCGACAAGATTGACAACGATCAAAAGATAAGGAAGTGATTAGAGCTCTTCCCAAAGCTTGGGAAGTCAAGGCGACAACCCTCAAAGAGCTAAATGACAAAGAGGAGATGGACTTCTCCGGCTTCATCGGCAATCTCAAAACACATGAGATGGAGATGAAGGTACGAGAAGAAAGGGAGGCACCCAAGAAGAAATCTATAGCCTTCAAAGCCGCTCCAACCATTCAAGAAGAGGATGATTCATCGGACGAGTGCGATGAAGACTTCGCCATGCTCATCCGGAAGGTGGGCAAGATGTTCTATAAGAAGGGAAGACAAAGCAATTTCCGGCGAGGGAAACCTCAAGGGAGATTTGAAAGAAAAAGAGAGGAGCCCGGTCCTTGCTTCCATTGTAAGAAGATCGGTCACCTAATTGCCGAGTGCCCCGCTCTACAAGCGACCACATCCAAGAACGGGCAAAGAAAGAAGAAGGCCATGGTGGCTACTTGGGATGACACGGAGTCGGAATCCGAAGAGGAAGTCGACGCCGCGCACATGTGTTTCATGGCACATGGGGAGGATGCACCAAAGGTAACTCTAGAAAACTCTTTAGATGAGGATGAGTTAACTATGGATGAACTTGCACATTTCTTTGAAGAATTGCAAAATAGGTATGAAATTTCACAATCTCAAAATAAGAAATTAAAAAGAGAAAATGAGGCTTTAAAACATAAAGTAGAAATAGTTGTTAAAGAAAAAGATGTTTTAACTAGTGCATTTGAAAAATTGAAAAATGATTTTGAAAAATATAAACTTGCAAATAAGGGTAAAACCTCCTTGGTTTCAATTGATAAAAATGATTTTGTTGAGATCCAAAAGCGTGTTGATGCCTTGGACTCCACACTTAAAATTTGTGCATTTGATTTGAAAAAGATAGCTTCTAAATTTCCTAAGGGAGTACCCCAAGGGAAACATGCACCTCATACACATACACATGCACGGAAACATGCTCACACTCACAAGCATGCATACATGTATGGTAGTGGTAGAATTTATGTTTGCACTCATTGTGGCCGCAAAGGCCATTTAGAAAAGTTTTGTTATGCTAAGAATAATGTTAAAAATAAATATGTTTGGGTTCGCCCCGGAACTAACCTCAAAGGACCCTCAAAGATTTGGGTACCAAAAGATCCTCCAATTGTAGGTGACACAGGTGGATCTACTTCCTCCAAGACTTAGGGGGAGACGGTGCCCGGGTGGTAGATGCAACTAAGCTCAAAGTTCAAATCTAGCTTGCATCGCTATCGTGGAGGCACCTATTTTTGGAGACTACCCGTAAATTGGTAACATCTCCATTAAGAATTTATTGTTTAATTTTGTATATACAATTGTTATAGGATTGCTAGTTTAGCTTTATGCTTCATTGATACATGATTAGTATAAACTTGCAACTCTAACATGATTGTATATACCATGTTCAATTTTGATTTTTCTTTATGACATGTATACATATGTATAGAATTGTTAGTTTGCTTTTGTTCATAATTGATACATGCTTATATAGAACTACCTTTCTATCATGTTGTGTACATGCTTTGTATTAATTTTCATATCTTGTATTGTTTCATGCCTTGTTCATCTCATGTCCACATGTCCAACTTTTTGTGTATCTACATGTATAGTTTAGATTTTGTGATTATATACTTGTATACATATAGACCTATTTTCATAAATAAAATAAAATTTTTGAAAATTTTTTCATAGTTGAGCAAATACCTTAAAGATGGCAATTGCGCACCTCAACTCATTCAAGAGGAATCAAGAGGATGAAGTTCAGAACCCGTCACTGGGTATTCGGCTTCAACATCTTTATACCTTTGCTTAAATATGTAAAATAAAATTAAATAATTTTGTGTGAAGTTTTGTTGATGTGATCACTAAATAAAAATTAAAAATAATGGATTGTATCCCTGAATATTATAATATAAACATATTTTATTTATAATAATTTATAAAATTTTTTTTCAGAATATGGTAGCAGTTTTTCAGGCTTACCGGTCGACTGGCCCCTAACCCCAGTCGACCGGCTCTGTTTGAGAAAATTTTTGATTTTTTCTGTGCTACCGGTCGACTGCTGGTATAGGGCCAGTCGACCGATTTAGATGCAGGACTCTCTGTTTGTTTTCGGTCGACCGGTCCCTCAATACCAGTCGACCGATAGTCGGGATCTGGCGTATATTTGACCTTTTCTTCACAGTTTTTCTCTCTCTCTCTCACAGTTCTCTCCCAGCGACCGCAGACCCATTTTCCCCAAAATTTCCTTCTTCCAATCCGTCCAACTGATCCTAAAATCCTTCAAAACCCACTTCAATCTTCTCAATTCTAACTCGGATCTTCAATTCCAAGCCGATCCATCCGTCGGATTCTCAAATTTTCTGGATTTCAGGCTAGGGTTTCAGTTTTTCTCAAAGGTAAAAATTTCAAATTTTTCACTTGTTCCTTCTTTCTAGATTAGATCTATCATTTCATTTGTCTTCATATTAGGTTGATTATCTATCTAGATCGTGCTTTTACGTTCTAAAACCTAAAATTGGATTTTTATCATGGCTCCAAAGAGACATCGTTCTGAGAAGGGAAAGGGCATTGCCCAATCCTCAACTCAAGCCCCTAGGTCTGAACCTATGTTCCGTAACGATCTTGCCTCTGATCGTTATACTCACTTAGCCCCTAGGAATACCATTTCAGGTAGATTTGTGGCTATGCATGATTTCGAACATTTAGATATCCCCCAAATACTTCGTGCTAACAATCTTGTAGATTTTCTCTCCATTAGGGAGAAGGTTTACACTTCTTTGGTTCCCTACTTTTATGCAAACTTTGAGTTTAGTGGGAACCGGATCTTTTCCCGGGTGATGGGTAGGGACATCAACATCTCCCTAGGTCAATTGCTCGAATTCTTCATCTTTCCACTGATGGAATAGATGTTTACTCCTTTGACCTACATGATTTTCCTGGATATCCGGAGGGTGAGTCTTCACTCACCGCATCCACTCTTCTTCACCAGGATGACAATCCCGATCTGGTGAGGAATGAGATTGTGAGTCAGTATACTCTCCAATCTCAGGTCCTTGCTAAGATTGTCTTTCATAACATCGTGCCAAAATCCGGTGAATTTAGCCATGCTCGAGGTCCTGTTCCCTTGATTATCTATTGCCTCCTTAAAGGCATTAAGATAAATTTCCCTCGAGTGATCGCTTCTCACATGAGTGGTGATCAGATTCGTACTGCTGGTAGGAGTCTGCCTTACGGCATGCTCATTACCCATTTGCTTAGGGCTCTAGATTTCGATCTCTCTGGTCAAGCCCCCTCAAAACCCTCTTCAGATTTCAATGCTACTGCCCTGAAGATGATGGAAGCTCAGTTGCGTCGACACGCAGCTGTGCAACCACCACCTGCTCCTGCAGCTGATCCAGCTCCACCTCCTGTTTTTCCTGCTCCTGAGTTTCTTGGTGCTTCTGCTTCTGAGGTCCGCTCGCAGATCGAGGCACACCAGGCCTGGGTCGGTGAGCAAATCTCTGCACTTCGTGCAGATATGGCTGCTCGTGATGCTTCTCTTCGGGCAGACATGGAGGCTCGTGCTGCGATGGATGCTACTTTTCGGGCGGAGGTCCGGAACGACTTGTCATATATGGCTGAGTCCATGAGATATGTGGACGTTCAGTTCCAATCTCTGTTCTCTAAATTGGACATAGTCGTTCCTGATGGGACTCCGGGAGCTCGTCGTCTTCCTGCTGCTGGTCCTCCTTTCCCTCCCAGAGCTCGCGTGTCTGTTCCACCACCGCGCCCCAGAGTTGATGCCGTGGATACAGAGGCGGTAGAGTCCTCTTCTTCCTCAGATGATGGTGATGACCAGACGATGGCCGAGGGCTCTGATGATGACGAGGAGGAGGATGATGAGGCGACTGAGTGATGATGCTGCTGACTGACCTCCCCTTTGTTGATGATGTCAAAAAGGGGGAGAGTTATTTGGAGAGAGATATTTTGTTATTGACACTTTTTGTTATTTTGTTATGTGTTGGACACCTTTTATTTTTTGTGTTGTGGACATGTATTGTTTGTGTGGTATGTATTTATGTCATGTTGAGACTCATTTCCTTTATCTATGATATGACATGTGTGGTTGATATTTTCTATGGGCATGGATGTGTGATGTTTATTCTTATATGTGTGATGCTTATTTCTTATCACTGTGCCTGAGTATGATTTTTATATATGCTTGTATGATTTTTATATATGCATATGTTAAGGGGGAGCTTCATTTGAAGACTCTACCCAAAATATTTTGTGATAACTACATATGTTTTGCCATCATCAAAAAGGGGGAGATTGTTGGCCCAAAGGCCATTATCCCGGTTATTTTGATGATAGCAAAACATATTTAGTTATGTATTTAATAATCTTGATTTTGAAGTATTTCAGGTTCAAGAAACAGATTTTGACGACTCCGCTAAAAGACTCACAAATTTGGAGTTAGCCCAACATTTGCATTCCCAAGCTAAAGCACATAGGAAGCTTCGGAATTTGCGTTGAAGAAAAGTTCAAGAAGAAGATCAAGACTTGCTAAAGAATTCAAGATTTGTACTTTGTTTATTTTCATTTTAGAATATTTTGTCAAAACTAAATAGTAGAAGTAGAGATATGGGATATCACACACACACACTTTCTAGAGTGATTTTTGGCTTCAAAATATTTTCAATTTCTATTTCCAAACTCAGTTTTAATGAACATATCTATTTTGGAAATACGGTTTTTAGAGAGACTAGTTTTTGGGAAAAACTTTTTTATTGAAAATCAAGTTTTTATCAAAAGAATTTTTACCAAGTATTTTACCTTGATAGTAGTATGACACATGCTCATACTCTATGATTTTTTCAAGACCAAAACATTTTACCCAAGACCCAAAACCAAAACCCAAAATTTGTCCTGGTCTGTGAATTCTGATTTTTCAGAATTTCACAGTGACCGGTCGACCGGCAGTCGACCGGCACTCGACCGACATGCACAAGTGTGCATGTGGGTATCAGTCGACCGGGAGTCGACCGACACCCTACCGGCCCCCAACCTGCTGCTCTCTGGAAATGCCAGTCGACCGACCCAGTCGACCGGTGAGCCCCAACGGTCGGATTTTTGACCGTTGGCGGTCGACCGGCAGTCTGTCAAAAGTTCTGACAGACCCAACAGCTATATTTTCTGACTCTTTGACTTTTGGGATTTGTCTCCAACGAATCTCTTGAGCAGTTTTTGACCCCTATAAATAGGTGGTCACTTCATATGAAATGACTAATGATTTTAGAGCTATCAAGTGAAATTTGACAAGTGTTGTGAAAAGATTTTCCAAAGTTTTCAAAAGAAAAGATTTTTCTCCAAAGCCAAAATTTCCATCACCTTTCTTGGAGCCTATTCCTCTACTTCTCTCTAGTTTGCACTACACAATCCCATACTCTAAGTCTACTATTTGGTTCTAGGATTGTGCTTAGTGAGCTATTTGTAAAAGTGATCAAGTGTGATCACTTCCATTGTAATTGAGTGAAGTTGTAGAGGCATCGGCCTCAAGGCGAGCTAGTGTGCTCAAGGTGGTGAAGTGTCATCACGGGAGACGGACAAGTGTTGTCCTTGTATTGTTGATCCGGTGGGATCCTCAATAGTGGAAATCCTTCAAGTGTGAAGGCGGGGACGTAGAGCGTGGCTCGAACCTCGGAAACATATCGGCGTGTTTGCGTTTGCTCAAATTTCTCTAACTCTATCTCCTTTATTACTTGCAATTTTACATTGTCCATTACTTGCAAGAAATATTGTATTGTGCTAATTGTTTAGAGTTAATTTTTTTTAAAATTTCGCATAATTGCCATTATCATATAGCCATCACCTATTCACCCCCCCTCTAGGTGATTTCAGAGGGGACTGGAACAATGTAAGGTAATAGAGACGTGGAGATGGGGATCGGTGGTGAGGGCGTGGGAGTATGTGGAGAGAGAGAGGACAGAAGAGACTGGAAAAGAAAGGAGGATTCGTCGAATACAACATCCCAGGAGATGTAAATACGACCAGAGGGGACATGCAAACATTGAAGACACATTGACTGGACCGAAAATCAAACTTATGAGTTTGGTATGGACGCAGATGAGGATATCAAGCACAACCAAAAATACGTAAGGAAAGGTATTCAGGTGCTTTATGAAATAATTTCTTGTAGCGAGGTAGATTATGGAGGACAGGAGTGGGCATTCTATTGATGAGAAGTGAGGCGGTTTGGAAAGCATAAGGCCAGTAATGGAATGAACATTTGACTAGGCCAGAAGAGTGAGGCCGATCTCGACAAGGTGGTGGTGCTTTTTCTCTATGGTGTCGTTTTAAGCACTAGTGTGTGGACATGATAAGTGATGAGAAATACCCTGAGAAAACAAATAAGGTTTAAATTTAATGAACTCGCCACCACCATCAGTTTGTAGTGCTTTAGTGGAACGCACAAAAAAGTTTCCACATTAATTTTGAACTCAAGAAAAATGGAGAAAGCATTACTTTTACTAATTAAAGGATAAAGCGAAACATACTTACTATAGTGATTTACAAAGCTAATAAAATAGCGATGATCACTTACAGCAGACACAGGAGATGGACCCCATAGATCGGAGTGAATAAGCTCTAAAGAGTAGTAGCAATCGTGAAAGATGGCGAAAAAGAGAGATGGTGACTTTTCCTTGCTGACAGGGGAAGCAGAAAGGGGTACCAGCACGGTCAGTGAAGAAAGAAAGCCGATGCTGAGATAAAATACTAGAGATAACTCTGGTAGAGGGATGACCTAGGCGGTCATGCCAGACAAAGAAAGATGCATGCTCACCGAGAAGACCCTGGGGAGAGGCGGTGAAGCTATGGTTCCCCAAAGAGAAGACGTAAAGGCCATTTTTAAGTTGTCACCGCAGTAGAGTTTTCCGGGTAGAGAGATCCTTGACAAAATAAGAGTCATGGTAGAATTCAAGAAAGATTTTATTATCAACAGTAAATTGACGAACAGACAGAATTTTTGGTGATATCAGGAACGTGTAAAAAAAATTTCAAGACAAAAGAAGAAATAGGAGAGTACAATACAGAAGCACCAGTAGATCGGATAGGCAAACCTGTCCCGTTACTCATGCGAACTCTGTCGGGTCCTTGATATTCTGAGTGAACCGCCAGATTTGCAATGTCAGCTGTTAGGTGATGAGTGGCTCAGGAGTCACCATACCAGTTGGGATCGACTGGACTATTCCCGTAAGAGTGGAGAAGAGGAGTTGGACTAGCCGAAAGAGAAAGATAACCATAAAGATTGCACTGGTTAGCATAATGGCCAAAATAATTGCAGATCTGGCATTAAGGTCGGCCACCAGCAGACTGATATGGTGGTGGGAAGGAACGTCCACGACCACGACCGCGCTCCCTGCGTTGGCCACGTCCACAACATAGAAAGAAGATGGAGCCGAATGGTAGTTTGGAGTGCGGGAGGCAGTATGAACCGCAAGAGAAGGGGTGATGAGGGTTGTGGAGTCTGGTGAGGTAATAGCACGCCCACGATAAATCTCCTGGCTAAGCATGAGGCTGATAAGTTCTTCTGACAGTACATGATCGACTCATATGTTGACGGAGGTGACGAACGAGTCATACTCGGGAGACAGACCACTGAGCAAGGGAGAGACGAGATCAGAGTCGACAACTAGATTAGCCACTGCCGTCAGGTTGTCCACGATGAACTTGATAGACTGGATGTACTCTGATATAGAAGAGGTGCCCATCTTGATGGTGTGTAGCTAGTATTTGAGTTGTTGCACTGCAGCTCTGGAGGGTGACGCAAAGATTCACTCCAGAGAGCACCACACATCACGAGATGTGGTGAGGCTGAAAATATGAGCAAGAATAGCCTCAGTGAGTAAGGAGATAACCCAACATAAGAGCATCTAATTAAGTTTGAGTTTGATCCAGCTAGTGTATTCTGGATTGATAGTGGGTTGAGCATCCTTCTCGGTAGAAGGAAGGAACCAGACCGGACATGGAGAGGTTCCGTCGACGAGGCCTTCGAGATCATGGAGTTTGAGAAGAGGAAGAACTGAGAACGCCACAGTAGGTAGTTTCCCTTGCCCAATTTTACGTTTAGAAAGTGAGTGATGTTGGGATTGTGAATAACCATGGATTCAGGTGTTTGGATGGAGGTGAGGGAAGATGAAGAGGAAATACTCGACATAGTACAGGAGTTGCTCTGATACCAAAATAAAGAAAAAGGAGAGGAACATTTATATGTGTAATGACAAGATACCACTAGTTATGCTTCTTGGTTGTATATATATACACATATTGATCACATGTTTACACTGATTTAGAAGAAACAATAGGAAATATTGATCGAGAGAGAAACACATGGTGCATGAGTCTTATGAGTCTCAATTTGTTTCTATCTTCATGGAGAGATTTTAGGAACTGCTTGATTTCTAGAGGGGTTTTTTTTTACATGGATCACATGTTTCACATGAGTCACATGTTGTCATTGATATCTCTAAAGACTGGCCGGTTGACTGATATTACCTCACTTTGCACGTTTGTTAATATCGGTTGACCGGCCGGTCGACCGAATCTCTGGTAATTCTAATGCCCTGGTTTGTTCTGCACAGTTCTCTTCTCTCTCTCAAATCACGAGTTAAAAAATCATGATTTTGATCTCCTCTCTACATAGATTTCATCCATCTATTTCCGCTATCTTCTTGCCGAAATTGCTCTGGCAATAGCCATGGCTTCAGTATGAGTTCCGATAAACTGCCAAGAAATAGTTTTGTCTAGTAGGTATTTTGATAGCTTTCAAACTTGTAGCAGTGAAGGAAAGATGAAAATATTGATTTTCAGAGCTTGTAGTTAAAAAGGATCAAACCACCCTGTCGCTTTGAGAAATGCCTGCCGTCGATAGAAACACGGCACATTATGATTGGCTAAAAGCCCCCAGGATGTAAGTGTTTAATTTGGTCTGATGCACACCTGCAGCTGCAAATACATTCAAAAGACATTGATAAAAGCCAGCAAGTCAATTCATATCCATATGATTTTGTAAAGGTAAAAGGCGCAAAATGTACTGTGTATAAATTTAACAACTGACCATTATAGTCTCTCACTGAATGTATCGGTGAATGATTCACACACGCAATTAGATTTTCTTTTCAAATGAGTGATGGGGACCACTTTGCTTTCAATGTGTCATTTTTCATTTGGCTTTTTATGGTCGTGTCCGCTGTGTTCCTCCAATTTGTGACAAGAGCATGTGAAGGTCCCCCCACCTGTCAGTTTTCCTTCTCTCTCAAATAATTGAGGGCATGTACTAGTCAGTCAACCCACAGCAAAGAGAGCAAGAGACCTCATCGTTGAGATTACTGTGAAATCTCCAATCCATTGCAACACTTTCTTCCTTGAGAAGATGGCCATGATCTTAGATGCTTTTGCTGGAAGGATGGTGGATAGGCTGGCAGAATTTGTTGAGGAGAAGGTTGTGACTGTACTGGGTGTGAAGGACGAGCTCAAGAAGCTGCAGCAAAGAATGGAGAGGATCAAGCGTGGACTTCAGGATGCAGAGCGAAAGCGCATCCAATCGGAACTTATTGCAGGCTGGGTGAAGGAGCTCAAAGATGTTGTGTATGATGTTGATGACATCATTGATCTCTGCAGATTCGAGGGTGGAAAGTTGCTGGGTGACCAACCATCTAAATCATATGAACCATCAACGGTACGCTGCAACTTCTCTTCCATGTTCTCTTGCTTTACTGGAGTCCGTTTCCGCCATGAGATTGGTGGCATGATTAAAGAACTCAATGAGAGATTGGATGTGATATACAAGGAAACACCGAACCTTAACTTATTTCAAAATGAACCAGATGTTCAGGTCAGTAGAGTAAATCCTCGCCAGACCTCATCAGTTGTAGATCTGTCTGATATAGTTGGGGGGGCAATTCAACGTGCCAGTGAGGATCTCATAGAGTTGATAGTTAAGAAAGATGAACAAAGATGCCGAGTCATTGCAGTTACAGGAATGGGTGGAATTGGGAAGACCACTCTTGCTCAAAATATTTTTAATCACCAGAAGATGAAGTCTGAGTTTTCTACAAAAATATGGGTATGCATCTCACAAAATTTCTCGGAGACTGGTTTGCTTAAAGAGATAATAAGAGGAGCTGGGGGGATGCACGGAGATGCTGAAAGTAAAGAAGAGCTCCTAACTTTGCTGAAAACTGCTGTTTCAGAAAAGCATATCTTTTTAGTATTAGATGATGTGTGGCGGGCAGATGTATGGGTTAGTTTGCTACGAAATCCACTACAGAGCGGAGCCCTTGCTAGCCGAGTCCTAGTTACAACCAGAGACCGAAATGTTGCACTGCAGATGGGGGCGGCGCCGGCACACATTCATCCTATACAACTGTTGACTGAAGAATCTGGTTGGGAGTTGCTCTGTAAGTGTATATTGTCAATGATGGGGAGGAGGAAATGCAGAGCTTGAGAGAAGTAGGGATTGAAATTGTTAAAAAATGTCATGGTCTTCCTCTAGCAATTAAGACCATAGCTGGTGTCTTAACAACAAAGGAGAGAAGGCGGGGAGAATGGGAAAAAATTCTAAGAAGGGATGCATGGTCTATGGACAATCTACCTGAAGATTTGCGGGGGCTTTATACCTGAGCTATGAGGATTTACCCTCGCACCTGAAGCAATGCTATCTTTTCTGCTCCTTATTCCCTGAGGATTCTAGATTTTATCGTCAAGATGTAGTCAACTACTGGATTGTGGAAGGGTTTGTAGACACACAAAAGGATTCGTTCTTGGAAGTGGCAGACGATTGCTTTGAAGAGCTAGTTAGGAGGAATCTTATTGAGAAAGCAGTGGGAACATATAAAATGCATGATCTCTTGCGATCACTAGCTCAGTTTCTATCAGGTGATGAAAGTTTTTGTGGAGAAGTAGACGAGTTAGCCACCATCTCCACCGCAGCCAAGCTTCGCCGACTGAGAATTACTGATCAAAAGCTAGAAGTCTTCCCTGATCCATTACTAGAGCAGAAGAACTTGAGGACAATGTTTCTAGTGGGATGTCCGACGAATGGGAACGACTTGTTTGTTAGATTTTCATTTCTTCGTTTCTTGGTACTGACTCTGGAATTGAGTACATTCCGGATGCTTTGGGCAATCTAATACACCTGAGGCTTTTGGATCTTGACCGCACAAAAGTATCCAGATTACCGGAATCTATAAGGTATCTTATAAACCTACAAGTTCTATGTCTTTCAGGTTGTCGCTTGCTCCACGTCCTTCCCGAAGGTATTACTCGATTGTGCAATTTATGGTTTCTTCATCTTGATGGGACCCCCCTTTCTTTCATGCCGGCTGGAATGGGGAGATTGGAACAACTACGAGTTGTCACTAAGTTTGTTGTGGGAGAAAATAGCATCAGGACAGGTGAAGGACAAGAACAAGGCCACAACTGCAGCTGCAGCTTGGAAGAGTTGAAGTCTCTCATGCAGCTTAGACAGTTGTGTGTATATAATTTGGAGAATGTGGTGGTGGCACAGAAGGGACAGCCGGTGCTTAGGAATAAACCTCACCTTAAGCACTTAAGGTTTTGCGGCACTGAGGCGACCCATAAAATTGAAGAGGTCTTTGAGGAGTTGTTTCCACCACCATGTTTAGAAAGCTTACAAATCGATGAATACTTTGGTCGTGGGTTTCCAAGTTGGATGATGTCATCTTCATTGGGAACTTATCTTCCCCAACTCAGAAGCTTGTCTCTCTCTGATTGCAGAGGAGTCCAACAGCTTCCACCACTGGGTCTGTTGCCTGAATTGAGACTTCTTCTTATCTACAACGCCACAGGAGTTGCAACCATTGGGCCTGAATTTTTTGGCAGAAGTAGTGCTGCTTCAGTGTCCTTCCCAAAACTTGAAATTCTCCAGATTGTAGGAATGCCAAAATTGCAAGAATTGTTATTTTGTGGAGAAGGGGAAGAACTGATCGTACTTCCACGGCTACAAAAGCTAGTGGTTTCTCGCTGCATTAAATTGGAATCGATTCGCAGGGGGCTGAAGCAGGCTCCCTTGGAGAAGTCAAGCATAGAAGATGCTGGCCAGGAAAGTCTGCCGGACTGGCTGCTAATGAGCGGATGCCCGTTGTTGAAATGTGTTGAGAAAATGGATGGATTGAGAGGCTGACTCTGGAGGGAGGATTATGGGATGGAATGTCCAACCAACAGAAACATCAGGATGATAATTTCCAATTGGAGTCGAGAATCTAATGAAGAGATGCCTAAAGGGATGCGAATACTCAGGTCTAGATGGGCATCTGCTCTTTGCCAAGGAACCCTTTGTTTGTGATACCAACCTCTCTCTCTCTCTCTCTCTCTCTCTCTCTCTCTCTCAAAAGGATCCTTTTATAGATTTTTATGTAGATTAAAATTTATTATTGTAAGTCTTTCCATTACTCTTGAGAAATTCTGCTCACCTCCAGACAACTTATTTCTAGGCTAATCCAGTTTGTCAGTGTTCCAGAGCTGTAAAATTAGTTGGATTGATTATATTTCCGCCTTCGTGTAATTTAAACTATGATAGATGTGTATCGATTGTGTATTTAAGCATGAAATGTGCTTGCTCATCACTGTAACTATGTCAATGTGTTTTTGGTATTACTTTGTCTTTTGGTAGTAGTTTAGTGTTCGGCAATGGCATGACACAAATTTTTTAATGAGTTAGCGATGATGTAAGAAAGAAGTCCTAGGTTCAAGTTGAGGCTACCGTCTTTGTTGGGAAAAAGAAAAAGAAACGCCAACTGTTGCTAAATGGGCTATAGCCCATTACAGCAGTTAAATGAGCATGGTTTGAAAAGAGAGCCCATCAGTGTGATGGACTTTCAATGCCAGGTTACTATTTTTTGGAACAACTACCTTTAGATGGTTTCCCCGTGGTTTTTCGGTCAGGTCTTCTGGGTTCGTAAGAATGAAGGAAAAAAAAAACTACCTTCGGATGGTGAAAATTGTAGTTTTTTCCTAAAATTATTTTAGATGAAAATTTGTCGTGTTTGACGGGAGAAAATTTGGAAACTATGGTTTTTACTAGTTTTTGAAATTCTGTGTAAATACTCATCTATCTCCTATGCATGTTGATAGGCTGCAAACTGTGCCTCCATCGTATTGTATTTATTAATATATATATTTTGATAGTCTATTACATTTATTACTATGGTTAAAAATATATAGTTCGTTGGGCTGTACACAGGCCTTGACCCAATATAATGGCTACCCCGCATCATGCTCGGGTCATTGAACTGGGCTTAACCCAATGTAATGGGGCCTGATTACTTAACGCAAAGTAAGTTTGGATCTTTAAAGTCATATCCAATGGTTTATTGGGTTGCATATGAGTTTTTAACATGATTGTAGATTTGTAACTTTTAATAATTTAGTTCACTTAGTAAGAGTTTTTATTTATTTAAATTTTTATGTAATAGTAGTAATATTTGGTTATTAGAGTGTGTAGGAGTAGGAGATTGGAGAATTTGTATTTTTATAAATAAAGCACAATCGATCTCAATTTTGTATTAAAAATTGTATGAGAAATTATTAAAGTCAATAAAATAAAGTTACTGTGTTACTTCCTCCATAGATTCCTCTCCTCTCATATCTTTTTTTATCGAAGATCAAAAAAATGATATCAGAACTTGGTTCGTATCCGCGGCGTGGGTTTCAACTTGTTATTTCTTACCTCACAAAAAATAACTATAAGAGTTGGAGTATTAAGATGAAAGAAGTTTTGATCTCAAAAACCACTAGGTGTAGACTGTCTAAAAATTATTGAAGATAGTCATCAGAGAACAGAGTCTATACTCAGATGCGAGGCTAATCATAGCCACTTACGTAATGCCAAGGCGCGGAGCATGAAGCCTGCGCGTCAACATCAGTACAGTACCAAGACAACACGCGTCTCGAGATCACTACAGTCTCAAGACACAGAGCCTGAAGCCCGCGACTTGACGTCACTGCAATCTCAAGGCGTAGAGCCTGAAGCCCGCAACTTGACATCACTATAGTGTCAAGACGCAAAGCCTGAAGCCCGCATCTGAAACCCGCGTCTAGAACGATTTGGAGTCGGCATCTGAAATGCGAGGCTGGAAGCCCGCGTTCTAATTACAGAGAAGCTCTGCGTCTCGTTTATAACTACCCTCATTACTGGGTCAATTACTGCCCACATAATGAGGTGAGTTAACCCCATTATGGAGGGTTTTTAGGGGACAATTTTACTACTGAAACCCCTATAAATAGCTCAGTTTGCTACTGAAGAGGGGTCGAAAAATTTCTGGTCGCAAGTCTTAGAAAAACTAGAATATCCAACTGAGAAATAAGAGTTTAACTCTTCTAACAACTTATTGAGTACAAGTTTATTCTTACCCCAAGTCTCTTTGAGATTTTAATGGACAGGAGCTTGTTGGCCCAAAGGCCCATCACTCTAGTTTTGATGATGATTAACTCATGTAGTTACAGTTTACTAATAATCTTGTATTTATATAGTTTCAGTTGTTGACCAAGATATTAGTAGGTGTTTAGCTTCAACAAAGGAGTTTTGGGAGCTAACAAGTGTTGATTCAAGAGCTCGCGCGTCAAGATCGCATCTAGCACTCAGTTGGAGTCAAGCTCGTTGAATCGTGTTTGGATCGAGTCAGCTTGGAGACAAGAAGACTTCAATTTATTTAGTTTAGTAATTTAGATCTTGTGTAAAGATTAGATAGTATTACTATGCTCAAGTTCACACACGCACACAAGTTTAAAGTTTATTGGTTTTCAGTTTAACCGGTTTTGGATTTTATATCAAAAACATAGATATATTATTTATATGTATATTAGATTTTATCCATATACAATATGCTTCAAACTTGTTTCAATATCGTGTTTTTGTATCCATATCATATGAGTTTTGGAGAAAAACGGTTTTTCATTTCAAAGTTTAATTTTTGGAAAATACGATTTTTGTTGAAAGACCAAATTTCAATATCACAAAAATGGTTCAAATAGTTTGTAATATGTGTTGATTTTTGATCACACATGTTTGGTATTCAAAGATCTTATAAGAACTTATTTTTGTGAAATTTATGTGTTTTTATTAGATTTTATGAAAATTAAAATGACAAGTTTTTAATCCCTAATACCTTCAGCCAGATAACCGGACCGGTCGACCGGACTGGTCGACGGGACCAGTGATCGATCGACCGATGTGCATGAGAACGTGCACAGGCCAGCCATAGAAGGCTGGTAAACCGCGCGGTTGACCGACTGAAAGCACCCCACTCTCGGGTACTGGCTGGTCGACTGGATGGTCGACCTATGGCTTGGCCCGGTCGACCGGCCGGTCTGAGGCACAACGGTAAAAAATATGACCGTTGGCCGGTCGACCGGCCGGTCAATCAGAAGGGCAAATCGGGCTTTTCCAAATTACCAACGGCTAGTTTTTGGAGTGGGTTATAAATACTCATCTCTTGGGCTGATTTCATCAAGAATTTCAAGAGCAAAAATTCCTATCTTTACAAGTGTTTTAGCAACAAGTTTTCAAAGAGTTTTTAGATTAAAAAGATATATTTTTATTTGTTTTCAAGAGTTGGAAAAATCAAAGAAAAAGAGAGTCTTTGGGAATTGGTTTTGATCTTCATTTATATTTCTATCTAGAGTTTTTTTCAAGAGTTTTTCTTTGTGATTTGTTTTCCAAACACCGAGATATGTTTCGAGGTTCGAGCCACTGCTCTACGTCCCCGCCTTCACACAGAAGGATTTTCACTATATGTTCACACAGGACCTCCCACACAGGGAACCTCCACTGAGGATTTGGCAAATACAACTAGGAGTACACAACTCTTCTCTCTAATAAACAACCTCTACACACGACGTAAGGCACAACAACTATCACCTCTACACTTAAAGGGATTGGCACTAAGCCAAAACTCCAACAATCACCTCTACACTTAGAGGGATAGGCACAAAGCCCAAACTCCAATAATCACCTCTACACTTAGAGGGATAGGCACAAAGCCAAAACTCCAATCTCAATCACCTCTACAATTAGAGGGATACCAACAAACCAAAACTCCTCCACAATAATCCGAAGAGAAGATTCCCAGAAGATTGTGACGTTCACCCGGTCAACGGAAAACAAGATTCACTTTTCACCGCCACATCAAGAACCCAACAATAAACAAAGATTTGAGCTTGAATATCTTCTCTCTCTTGTAATCGAGATTGTTTGATATTGTTATAATCTTTCATTGATTCAAGAAAATTTTATTACGATCCTCTAAATTTTTTTCGGACCAAACAAGAGATGGCGACTCCGCTGGGGACAACTTTCTCTACTGATGAGCAAGTCGTGGCGCAATGTGACGTCACCTGCATGGGAAAAATGGTCGAATCTCTTATCGTAGAATTCGTCCAGGCAAAGTATGAAGAGTTCCTCTCTTTCGGCTCCAAGAGCCCTAGGGCGCGGCAGTACCACAAAATCTCCTAAGAGATCCGCTCTCAGGTCTCTTCGGAGGCTTCCCCGAATGTGGTATGTGCATTGTGCATGCATGTCTCCAGGTTATATGGCTAAATGGGATTGGTTGTTTTCTACTAATACTTGATTTTACCGAAAAAATGGAGACAAATTTTATTCAGAAGAAGACATAAAAATAGTTTTTTTTGGTTTTGTATAAAGTGATATTTTGCAACAGTTTGAAGCCAAATGGAGGGATTAGGCAGACAATGGAGGGAGAATTTTTTTTTTGTCAGGTATATTAATCTCGTGAGCATATCCATCAACATTTCTGTAGCTATATCTCTATTAACTAAATTTTTCCTTTCTATTCTGCAGCTATGAGATACATTTATCTCTAACACTAAGATACATATTGTAATATCTCCTATTTAATAATACCATATTATTTTTTATTAATATTTACCTAATTCTACATATTATCTTATTATTATTAATTAACTTGATTTATTATCATTATTAATATTGTTATTGTTAATGACTTGTAGACTCTTATTGCTTATATTTAGTTATTTTAAATTATTATTAATGGGTAGTTGTTCTTGATTTCAATTATTGATATTGTTATTATTATTCATATCTTTTCCTTTCCCTAGCCCATGACCCATTACCATTGAGATCCTTACCCATTAACCTGAAACCCATCAACCCAATAACTCAAAACCCAATCCTAATCCTAATCCAAATCCTATCTTATCAAATCTTTTCATAAATCTTAACTAATCCTAATCTAAATCCTAACTACTCAATCAAGCAGTTTGAACCCAACTGAGATTCTGATTTGTAAAATCCCCACAAGCAGTTTGAATCCAATTGAGATTCTGATTTATAAAATCCCCTCAAGTAGCTTGAACCCAACTGAGATTCTGATTTCTAAAATCCCTAATAACCTATAAAAAGTCTAAACTACTTATCTTTTCTACCTCCAAAGAAAAATCATGACCCAACTCTCCCTACCTCCTTCTTTCTTTTCTCTTTAAGAAGAGCATGAACAAAAGGGATCTTGAAGTATAGAGATAGAGGAACATGCCAGGGGAGATCAAATCTAAGTAAGTAATCTATTTTCTCAAAATTTGACTGATATAAATAATTTATTAAAATCATGTCTACACTATGATCTCCATGAATAATTTTATACATAAAAAACCCAATCACAATTCCAACAAAAATACATGTGAAGATATAACAACTCAAAATTTGAATTTACATATTTTTTTCTGAATTTTTAACAAAAGATTTTCAAAAAAATTAATTAAAAATTTTTTCCCTTGGCCTCTGCCTCACAGACCCATCTAGGGGTCTATGCGGGCCACCTGGTTGCAGACCGCACTCGGTCTGTATCTTCGGTGCACAGTGGGTTAGGCCGGCCCACTGTGCACAGCCCTTAAAAAAAATTATTAACAGGTCGGCCCAGACCCGGCCTGGCCTGGCCCGGGCAGGGCCGACCCAGCCCGGCTGGGCCACAGTAGGCCTAGGCCGGTTCCAACAAAAAAAACAAAGAAAAGAAGGAAATTCGGACCAGGCATGGGCCTGGCCTGGTCCGGCCTAGGTTAAGCCTGGGCTTTAGATACATGTGTATAAAAAAAAAAGAAAGAAAAAGAGAAAGAGAGAGAGGAGAATTTGCATATTAAAATAATTTATTAAAAATATCAAAAAATAGAGAAAAATATAAAGTATATTCTACAATACTTATACTTTCTAAGATAAAAATTTTAGATAAATACCAACATGAGTTAACTCAAATCACACACTTTAAAGCCATCTTCCTCAATGGTAAATTCAGACCCGTTAGGTATTTTAATGATTTAAAGCCTATTAAAAATCTAACAAAAATTAAAAATTAGCTTAAACTAAACCTACTAAATTCATTAGACCCTGAGGATCATATTCCTAACCCAAACTAATTAATTAAGATTAAAACTTCTTAAAACTCTCAAGTAAAACATCTTTTTAAAAATCTAACAATTTTTATTGAAATGAACCATGTAGATTTATCGGGGCCTTATGATTTCAGTGCTTTGGATTTGGGATCGAGTTCAGGTGAGTGCTTCTTTTCTTTGCGTAATTTTATTTAATTTTGTTGTGAGTGTTCTTTTCCTCCTTCAGTTAAACAAGGATTTTGTGATAAATGATTTTATATTGTTGTGTAATTATGTTACTAAAATTTACTGAGATAATATTTGTGAGTGTTTGCTCTTGTATTGCTTCTTTATTTATTGTTGTTAGTTACCTGTTTTATTTCATGTGATCATCTGATTTATTTTATCAGTGTGATTACCTGTATTCCTTTATGAGACATCGGTAAATGATCATCCTATTTAGTTAGTTCATATGAGTGTTTATCAATATCATTACGTGTGTGGAGGATTATAATTTTTGGTTTTAGGCTAGTTGTTGTACATTTTATACTATGACTTGGATTGATTTGAGATTGGCCTGATTCATATTTGCAGACTTATTTGAGGTATTTATCGGATATTTATTTAATGTTACTTCAGACAAGAATTCATTTAGACAATGAAGGTGGATTAAATAAGATGTTAACTTACGACTGATTTACCTTGATGCTTAGATTTATATATGGATCTAGAGTTCAACTTGAGATTTGCATGAGATCTTGATTCATATTTAGATGAGATCAATAATAGTTGGATTCTGATCATATGGGAGAATATCTTACCTTGATTTTTGATCATCATATGATACTGATTTTGGATTATTAGTTGCAAGTATTTTATTTGGATATATTCACTAATAAATTATCTGAGTAAAGATGTTTATTGATATCGAGGTTGAGTACAGAGACTTCAGATTTCATGTAGCTTGAGGATGTCCTACTCCTTAGTTATATTTAATTGGGATTGGAACTATTGGTGATGTTACTTAAATAATAATTATATTTAGATCTTGGATTTGACTGGTTCATGATGATAGTTATACGAGTTGATATTTGAGTAACATTATCATTAGATTTGATTATTTTTATAGTTGGTAAAACACGTGAGAGTTTGGTTAGATATTGATGATTGATTAATTTTGAGATTCTCTATTAAAAGAATGAGATATTGGACTTGGATTTTGTTAGTAGACTCGATTGAGTTGGAGTTGACCTTGGGTTGAGTAGACGTATATTGGTTTGACCTGACTTGGTGGCATGCATATGCATAATTGACTAGTTACTTGAATTTCTGGATCTTGTGTTTGAACTTAATGGAAGTGAGAATGTATGAAGGCCTTAATTAAGATTGGATAGTGATGACTGGTTGGATATACTGAGTATGTATTTATATATTGGGACTTGGATATATCGATGACTTTGAGGATCTGAGTTGATTAAATATTTTACCCAGATTATTCTATTCATGCTAGTAGGTCATTACTTATTCTGAATATCATGATTTACCTGGCGAACTTGACTAATTATATATGACATTTACCTGATAACTATAATGTCCATGTTACCATAATAGCTGGGAAAATATTATATACGGTAATAACACTCTAATGTTATACTTGTTACATGTCCTGTTATACTGTCATCCTGTTCACTGATATTGCATATCCTATTATACCAGTATCCTGATTACACATGTTGATGTTGTTACCCACTGAATTATCTCAGTAGTCTAGGTAACATGTACATTAAATAATCTTGATAATCTACATAACCTGATATTAAATAACTTATATGGGATTGGAGAGATTGATGGAGGAGACAACGTCTATATTTTGGGTGGACCTTGGATATAGGTTGCGCAGTCGAAAGAGAATTCCACTGAAGGGTTCCCGTAGGGTGACTGACACCCCGTCTTATTCTTGTTCCTGTTATACATGTTCTTGACTACCTAACGGTAGGGCCTGGTTCAGCGTCAGGAGTCTGGGCCGTGGTCCCGGGTATGTACGTGACCCACTAAAGCATGGACAATGTCTCCAGCCGATCAGTTTCAATAACTTAGGACCTCGATTATCATGTGTGATAGGCATAGTATGGGATGCGTCTATTACAGGTGGTAATTAGTGTTCGCTGACATAATAATAATAAACTATTCATAATGTACTGTAATTGATTGTCTTTACCTGATACATGTATGTATATTGGACACCCGATGTTACACCTGACCTGATTAGACATCTGACTTTAGTACTGACTGACTCTATCTGCCTTATATATAGATTGTGATAGACACCTGTTTGAATACCCGATTGGACATATACTCTACTATGTGATATCAATATTTCTATTTATTTACTTTATTTATGCTATTTTTTAGTCTGGTATATATATATTTTTCTTTATCTTCTCACATGTTATAAGCACATGCACTTTCCAGTTTATTCTTGTACATTCACTAGGAGTTCTAACTCCCTGGATTTGCATATCCAGATCCGTGGATACTTATTGCCAATCAGATTTTTGGAGAGGATCACAGGCATCTTGAGGAGTCAGAGTTCTCTCTTACTCGATCATCTTTTCTCGGTATTTTCTGTCTCTTATTTATTCCATTGCTTTCATGTTCTATGCATTGGACTCATGCTTATTCCATTTTCTTTTCATATGTCATCATTGTGTTAGATATTTATATGTCATATTACGGTGATATTGATTTATCTAGTAGATTTTATAGTTTGTTCAGGTTACTTTAGGCTTAGCGTATAGTATGCGTGGGATATTTTCCTTACGTATATACGTCGCCGACTCTCGTTGCGACTCCGTTTTCACGTATTTTGGGAAGTGGAGCATGGTAGGGTTTTCATTGTATCAGAGCCAGGTTTGGCATAAAAAGATAACCTAGATCTTACCGGTAACTGAAAACAAGTTATAGTTACACTGCAATAAACATATTATATTCACATGAAGATATTGAGCCCACTTGAGAAATGATCGTCCTCCCTTTTGGAATCCATCTCTTAAATCACTTGATATCCCTGATTCCAACTCCTCTTCTAGAGTAATCTTGGCTCCATCTGGATTCTTATTCTTCTTCCCGATTTCATTTCCTGATCTTATCTCTCAGAACTGGTCATCCATTCTGAAGCCGATAACAAAGATCAGAGCGCGAAGCGGAAGCGAGTGGACCCATGATACAGTGCGAAGCGGCATGAAAGTTTTATCTTCTCCCTTAATCTTGATTTCCTATCATTCCCTGCTTTATCAAAATTTTGAAGATGAATTTTTTATAAGGTGGGTAGAATGTAATATCCCCTATTTAATAATACCATATTATTATTTATTAATATTTACCTTATTCTATCTATTATCTTATTATTATTAATTAACTTGATTTAGTATCATTATTAATATTATTATTATTAATGACTTGTAAACTCTTATTGCTTAAATTTAGTTATTTAAATTATTATTAATGGGTAGTTGTTCTTGATTTCAATTATTGATATTGTTATTATTATCCATATCTTTTTCTTTCTCTAGCCCATAACCCATTACCATTGAGATCCTTACCCATTAACCCACAACCCACCAATCCAATAACCCAAAACCCAATCCTAATCTTAATTCAAATCCTATCTTATCAAATTTTTTCATAAATCTTAACTAATCCTAATCTAAATCCTAACTACTCAATCAAGCGATTTGAACCCAACTGAGATTCTGATTTCAAAAATCCCTAATAACCTAAAAAGTCTAAACTACTTCTCTTTTCTACCTCCAAAGAAATACCATGGTCCAACTCTCCCCACCTCCTTCTTTCTTTTCTCCTCAAGCGGAGCATGAACAAAAGGGATCTTGAAGTGCAGAGATGGAGGAACATGTTAGGGAGATCAAATCCAAGTAAGTAATCTATTTTCTCAAAATTTATTTGATATAAATGGTCTATTAAAATCATGTCTATACTATGATCTCCATGAATAATTTTATATATCAAAAACCCAATCATAAATCCAACAAAAATACATGTGAAGATATACCAACTCAAAATTTGAATTTACATATTTTTTTCGAATTTTTAACAAAGATTTTCAAAAAAAAATTAATTAAAAAAAGTTTTCGCTTGGCCTCTACCGTACAGACCCATTGTTAAAAAAATAAAAAACAAAAAAAAAAGAAAATTCAGACCAAGCCGGGGCTGGCCTGGTCTGGCATGGGCCTGGACTAGACTCTACATACATCTGTATAAAAAAAAAAAGAAAGAAAAGAAAGAAAAAGATTAAGAGAGAAAGGTGAATTTGCATATTAAAATAATTTATTAAAAATATAAAAAATAGAGAAAAATATCAATAATATTTTACAATACTTATACTTGCTAAGATAAAAATTTTAGATAAATACCAATATGAATTAACTCAAATCACTGACTTGAAAGCCATCTTCTTAATGGTAAATTCAGACCCGTTAAGTATTTTAATGGTTTAAAGCCTATTAAAAATTCAACAAAAATTAAAATTTGGTTTAAAATAAACCTACTAAATTAATTAGACCCTGAGGATCATATTTCTAACCCCCAAACTAATTAATCAAGATTAAAACTTCTTAAAACTCCCAAGTAAAATATCCTTTTAAAAATCTAATTATTTCTATTAAAATGAACCATATAGATTTATCGGGGCCTTATGATTTTAGTGATTTGGACTTGGGATCGAGTTCAGGAAGTGTTTCTTTTCTTTGTGTAATTTTATTTAATTTTGTCATGAGTGTTCATTTCCTCCTTCAGTTAAATAAGGATTTTGTGATAAATAATTTTATATTGTTGTGTAATTATGTTACTAAAATTTACTGAGATGATATTTGTGAGTGTTTACTCTTGTATTGCTTCTTTATTTATTGTTGTCAGTTAACTGTATCATTTCATGTGATTATCTGATTTTTTTATCTGTGCGATTACATGTATTCCTTCATGAGACATCGGTAAGTGCTCACCCCATTTAGTTAGTTCATATGAGTGTTTATCAATATCATTATGTGTGTGGAAGATTATTATTTTTAATTCTAGTCTAGTTGTCGTACACCTTAGACTATGACTTGGATTGATTTGAGATTGACCTGATTCATATTTGCAGACTTATTTGAGGTATTTATCAGACATTTATTTAATGATACTTCAGACGAGAATTTATCTAGACAATAAAGGTGGATTAAATAAGATATTAACTTAAGACTGATTTACCTTGATGCTTGGATTTATATATGGACCTAGAGTTCAACTTGAGATTTGTATGGGATCTTGATTCATATTTAGATGAGATTAATAATAGTTGGATTCTGATTATATGAGAGAATATCTTACCTTGATTTTTGATTTATCATATGATACTGATTTTGGATTATTAGTTGCGAGTATTTTATTTGAATATATTCACTGATAAATTATCTGAGTAATGTTGTTTATTGATATCGAGGTTGAGTACAGAGACTTTTCATATTTCATGTAGCTTGAGGATGTCCCACTCCTTAGTTATTATCTTGATTTGGATTGGAATTATTGGTGATATAACTTAAACAATAATTATATTTAGATTTTGAATTTGACTGGTTCTTGATGACAGTTATACTAGTTGATATCTGAGTGACATTATCAATAGATTGATTATATATTGATTGTAAAACAGGTGAGAGTTTGGTTAGATATCGATGATTGATTAATTTAGAGATTCTTTATTAAAAGAACGAGATATTGGACTTAGATTTGTTAGTAGACTCGATTGAGTTGGAGTTGACCTTGGGTTGAGGAGTAGATGTAGATTGGTTTAACCCGACCTGACAACATTTATATGCATAATTGACTAGTTACTTGGATTTCTGAATCTTGTATTTGAACTTAATGGAAGTGAGTGTATGATGGTTTTAATTAAGATGGATAGCAATGATTGGTTGGATATAGATGAGTATGTATTTTATATATTGGGACTTGGATATATCAATGACTTTGAGGATCTGATTTGATTAAATATTTTTCCTGAATTATTCTATTCATACCACTTATTCTGAATATCATGATTTACATAGAGAACTTGACTAATTATACATTATATTTATCTGATAACTATAATGTCCATGTTACCATAATTACTGAAAAAAATATCGTGTACGGAAACAACATTCTTATGTTATACTTGTTACATGTCATGTTATACTGGTATCCTGTTCACTGACAATGTATATCCTATTATACAGGTATTCTGATTACACATGTTGATGTTGTTACTCACTGAGTAATCCCAGTGGTCTAGGTAATATATACATTAAATAATCTTGATAATCTAAATAACCTGATATTAAACTTATACTGGATTGGAAAGATTGATGGAGGAGACAACATCTGTATTTTAGGTGGACCAAGGATATAGGTTGCGCAGCCGAAAGAGGGTTCCACTGTAGGGTTTCCTTGGGTGACTAGCACCTCGTCCTGTTCTTTTTCATATTATACATGTTCCAGACTACCTAGCGGTAGGGCCTAATTCTGCGCCAGGAGTTTGGGCCGTGGTCCCGGGTATGTACGGGACCCATCTAAAGTATGAACAATGTCTCCAACCGATCAGTTTCAATAACTTAGAACCTCGATTGTCATGTGTGATAGGCATAGTATGGGATACGTCTATTACATGTGGCAATTAGTATTCGCTAACATAATAATAATAATAAATTGTTCATAATGTACTGTAATTGATTGTCTTTGTCTGATACATGTATGTATATTGGACACTCAATGTTACACCTGACCTGATTGAATATCTGACTTAGTACTGACTGACTCTACCTGCCTCATATATAAATTGTGAGACAACTTTGGACATATACTCTACTATGTGCTATCCACATTACTATTTATTTACTTATTAATGATATTTCTTATTTTGGTATATATATATATATATATATATTATATTTATATTTATATTTATATATTTATCTGCTCACATGTTATATGCACATGAACTTTTCAGTTTATTCTTATATATTCACTAGGAGTTCTTACTCCCTGGATTTGCATTTCCAGATCCGTGGATATTTATTGCTGATCAGATTTTTGGAGAGGATCACAGGCATCTTGAGGAGTCAGGCCCTCTCTTACTAGATCATCTTTTCTTGGTATTTTTTCTCTCTTATTTATTCTATTACTTTCATGATTCTATGCATTGGACTCATGTTTATTCCATTTCCTTTTCATATTTCATCATTGTGTTAGATATTTATATATCATATTGCAGTGATATTGATTTATCATAGTAGATTTTATATCTTGTTCAGGTTTGTAGACTATCTAAAAATCACTAAAGATAAGTCATCAAAAAGCAGAGTCCAAACTCCAGACGCAGGGCTAATCATAGCCATCACTGCAACACCAAGACGCGAGGGTCAAAACCCGCATCTCAGCAGCACTGCAAAGACCAAGACGCGAGGGTTGAAACCCGCGTCTCAGTATTATTTTTGTCGCGAGATGCGATGGTCAAAACCCGCGTCTCAACATTATTACAGCACCAAGACGCGAGGGTCGAAACCCGCATCTCAGTATTACTTTAGCAACAAGGCGCAAGATTCAAAACCCGCATCTCGGTTATAACCGCCCTCATTACTGGGTCAATTACTGCCCACGTAATGAGGGAGTTAACCCCATTATGGAGCGTTTTTAGGGGACACGTTCACCCCTTGAAACCTCTATAAATGGCCCCATTTGCTAGGGAGAAGGGGGTTTTTTTCGGAAAATTCTGAGTAAAAAAAAGAAATTCGGTTGCGAGCTATAGAAGCACCAAGACCTCCACTAAAAAGAAAGAGAAAGTTCAACTCTTCTAACAACTTGCTGCGTACAAGTTTGTCTTTACCTACAATCTCTTTGAGATTCTTGGTGGACAGGAGCTGTGTTACTCTGTCGCTATCCAAATAGAGGATTCCCAAGAGGTCCTGACGTTCATCCGATCAACGGAAAATAAAATTTACTTTCTACCACCATATCAAGAACTCAGTACTAAACAAAGGGGAGATTCAAGCGTGAACATCTTCCCTCTCTTGTAACCGGAGTATTGATCCGTTGTAATTCTTCATTGATTCAAAGAAATTTTACACGAATTTCTCCCACCAAACAAGAGATGGCGACTCTACTGGGGACAACTTTCTCTACCAATGAGGAAGTTGTGGCGCAAGGTGACGTCACCTATATGGGAAAAACGGTCGAATCACTTGTCGTGGAGTTCAACCAGGCAAAGTATGAAGAGTTCCTCTCTTCCGGCTCTAAGAGCCCTAAGGCACGGGTCTACCGCAGAGTCTCGGGATTTGCTCTTGAGTCCGCTCTGAGATCCTCTCAGACGCGACTGGCAAAAGGATATCGTGGCTAATCGCATCATGCGTAACGCCCGCGTCAACGTCTCCCAGGAGACCCGCGTGGTTAACGTTCTTAAAGATCAGCCTGTCCATCCCCTTCCTCAGCGCCAGGTTACGAGGGTTCCCATCAACCCACACGACGTAACCAGAATGCTGAACGGCGATAGAGATGGCGTGCGCGTTAATTACAAGCTGGAACAACTGTCTGTCCAACAGAGGTAGGATGTGAGGTTCAAGCCTGCGTCTCTCTTGAATCATGTCAGACATGTGAAGTCCGCGTTTAGTAACCTAAACGTGTGATTCACCAAGCTCGCGTTTCTGAAGCACCGCTTCCCAAATGCCACGAGCAGCAACGCGAGGTCCGTGTTCCTCATCCAAGACACGAGACCCGCACCTCTACGTTTATACGCGAGACCCAGAAGGCCCGTGTTTCTCAAGCATGCCTACCCAGATGCGACAATCAACAACGCAAGAGCCGCGTCTCTTCTCAGCAGAGGTGCAAGACTCGCGTTTCAGAGCCACAACGCGAGAGCTGCGTTCATTTTATAGGACATGAGCTTCGCGTCTCAGAACCTTGCGTCTTAGCTTTGCAAAGCAAAGATAGCTCTCACAAGCTGAAAAGTCCTCGACAATCCGAGGCTAATCTCTTTGATCCCCCTCCCACGGATCTAAGAGATTATTTGACAAAGAAAAGGAGTGCTAGTTTGATCACTCCATCGTGTTGCTATAAACGGCATATCACAATGCTCTCTGAGTGCCATTGCTGTTCACATGTAAGCAGACAGTCTATATTCAGATAATCGACTCTAACTTCCCGATCAGCCAAAAGAAATCACTCCCATAGAAGGAGGACCTTCTCTGACACAGAGTACCCTGAAATCACTGCAAACATGACAAGCAGAAGTAAGGGAAAGCAACCAGTGATCAGCTCTGATGAATCTGACACAGAAACAGAAGGAGTGTACCAGCATACTCGCACTCAGACTGGAGTGATTGCCCCGATCAATTAAAGTGCCCTGGCTCGGGGCATTGAAGTAAATGACTCACATTCTACTGTTGCAGAGTCACAGACTTCGAACTCTTTCACAGAAAAGGAAGCCTTTATATATATGATAAATACTCCTGAGGAGACGGCCAGACACTTTGACCAGCAAGCCCAGGTCCAGAGGGAACAATTCGAGATGATTCGTGCTCAATAAGAATCTATCGACACCCTCAAGCAGATGCTGGCACAATTGCTTGAAGACAAGAGGAAGCCAACCGACAAAGCCTCCTCTAAAAAGTCTAAAGGCAAACGAAAAGAGAGAGAAAGCTCATCTTCTATACATGATGAGGAGAAAGAGCAATCTACTTCTGATTTGTCTAAATTCTCATCTAAGGGGGAAGACAACCAGAACCATGGAAGGATTCATTCTAAAAGAATGAGTCAATTGGAGCAACGCCTCGAGGCCCTTACTAATCGGAAAGGCCTCCAAGAAGCAGGAGTGGTTCGGCCATATCCGGCCGAGTGGGACCTTGTTTCATACCCTCCTAAGTTCAAAGCTCCGACCCTACATGCATTTGATGACAAAGGGTCACTGAACCAACATATCTACTACTTTAAGTCTCAAACGTGGAACGTGGTAGATAACGATGCCATCTTGGCATGTCTGTTCATCGGCACCCTAAAAGGGCTCGCCTTTGAATGGTTCATGAAGCTCTTAGAAGGCTCCATTAAAAATTGGGGTGATTTGGAGAAGCTTTTCCTGACACGTTTTTTTGAAGACGACTCAGAAGTTACAATGCCTACTCTTTTGGCCACGAAGCAGCAGAATAGGGAGTCAGTCAAATCATTTGTAGAAAGATTTCAGAATGTAACGCTCCAATGTCCTAGCGGTATGACTCAGGTCACCCTGGTAGAAATGTGTCGCCACAATCTACAAACTTCGCTCCTCGCCCAAATAGGAGTCGCTGAAAGCCGCATCTGAAAACAATTGGTCCAGCAAGGTGAACAGGCTGAAGAAATTATCGCCAGGGTTAGGGCAGAAGAAAATAAGCCTAGACCCGAAAGGTCGACAAGGCGTATGCCAGACGCATCCCTTCAAACAAAAAGGAAGGATAACTTAGCAACAGAAACCAAATCCCCTGTCAAACCTCAGTCGGGTCAAGGGAAGTGGCTCTTCAAGTCAGCCACGTACCAATAAGCAGTACTCCTTCAAAAACGAATATGTTGACTCGTTGTTCAAGTTACTCAACAAGAGCAACAGATTGAAGCTCCTGAAGTTAGACGTCCTGAAGAAGTCGGTAAACTTGATAATCCTAACTACTGCTTGTATCATAGGATGTTGGGACACCCCACCAAGAGCTGTTATGTCTTCAAAGACATCCTGTAAGCTCTGATTGATGCAGAGGTATTAAAACTCTATCCAGAACAGAAAAAGTGACGGCCAATATGACATCATTTCTCCAGTTTGGAAGACAACTCCCAACACCCTCTGGAGTAGTCCCCATCCCAAAAGGGAAACTAAGAATGATCAATATAGACCCTCATCATCAATAAGAGAAGGGTCTTGTACCTGTCCCCACACCTTAGGGGAAAGTTATGTGGGTTCATCCCGACCTTGTGGACGGCCAACAATGGACCACTGTTACCAGCAGAAGGTCCAAAGGCAAAGTGAAAGCTTCGTCTTGTAATGTAGTGTGCGCTTCTTTCCGAGAAGCGAAAACTGATGTTCCCTTACTGACTGATTCAGAAGAGGAAACAATAGTTTTCGCTGCAGAACCCAATCAACCACTCACGGTAGAAACTCGTTCGGGCCAGTCATATTTAAAAAAGTATGATGAAATGGTGGCAACCCCTCCTAAACCCACTACAGAGTCAGCTAAGCCCCCCATGAAACAACCAGTGGAGAGGCAGAAAAAGCTTCAATTTTCTAAAGCTCTCTCAAAAGACAACGCGGAAGGATCCCCAACACCTTATCGCTTTGACGTCCTGGATCAACTGGCCATTATCCCAGCCAGAATCACTTTTTATGAGCTACTGAGGCTTTCAAAGTCAACCAGAGAAGCTTTGAGAGAGGCCCTAGCTAATGCTAAGGTCTTCATGACCCAGATACCGGCTGGACCACATGAGGAAGATGTAGAGGATTGCCTCCATGCCTCCCAAAATGTTCCCTGCATCATCTTCATGGCGGATGATATGAAGGTGAAGGGGAACCATGATCGAACCCTATACTTCACAGGGTATATTGGATCATCTGAAGTAAACCACATTCAGGTGGATTCAGGGTCCGCTTTAAGTATTATGCCTCACCGGGTCATGCACCATTTAGGGATTCCTACCCACCGATTGAGTGCCACCCAGATTATCATTTATGGGTTCAATGCCAATGGTACACGCCCAATGGGGAAGATTAAGCTCAAATGCCAAATTGGGGACTTAAAGTCTAAAGTGACGTGCTAAAAGATCGATGCCGACACCTCATACAATTTGCTGCTTGGACAACCATAGATTCATCGTAATTCCATCGTTCCCTCCACTCTCCATCAAGTTATGAAATACATCGATGGGAGTGGGAAAGTACGAACGTTAATTGCTGAAAGGCATCCGTTCAAGGGAGTCGAGAACTATTTCACAGACTCTCTCCTGTACCAGGACTCTTTGAAAACAAAAGAGAACCCACAACCAGAGGAGCCAGACTCTGGTAATGAGCTAACACCGAGCCAGAGAAAGAAGAGTGCATGTGGGAATTAGATCCACTTGTAACGAGCATTAATAAGCTCGATGTTGATAACGCTGCCAATGATTTAGGCGGGTGGTATATTAATGAAGAGTTAAATTTGGCTTACTTTTTGCATTCGCTTCTGATTCAGTGCCGTCAGACACTAGTACCGAAGCAGATAATGACCCCTGGTCAGCAATGGTTGCTTTGACATCATTGCATGTATCAGTAAAGTCATCCTTCGAAACGTACCAAGATGTCAATGATGCGCAAGAATCAGTATTCATAGTTCCAGCAAGATGTAAAGGCCAAAAGCCAATCCTTTTCAGACAAATCAAATCCGAACTGATGTCTCGAAGAGTCAGAAAGCGAGAATGAACCCCCTCAGTTCACCCATTATGAACCAAATGTACTCAAAATGATGGAAAGCATGGGGTATGATCTGACGAATGGTCCTGGGTTGAACTTTGGTAAAGGAAGAAGCGCACTACTCCGATCTTTCTTTCCGAAAGGGAAATCCCCTGATTATTATCATCGAACTCGCAGGGGTTTGGGTTATGTGTCAACCCCAATTTCGTCAGCCTCTGAGTCTGAAGAGTCACTATACCATGACTGTTCATCTGGCACGTTATCGTAGGAGTCAGACGTTAGTGTCAGCAACCTCTTTGGAGAACTTTCAGTATATATGGTTTCAACAAGCCACCTGGAAGACAGAGATGAAGAAATGATTCAATCTGATATAGATCCTTGGATCAAACACCTAAATACTCTCTGGGATACGCGCTTTGAACAGCGCGAGCCACCACGGAGGATAAAGTTACCCAGATTAATCTGGGAGATGAGGCTAATCCTAAGCCCATCTTTATAAGCGAAAGCCTATCACCCTCTGAGAAAGAAGATTTAATATCTCTTATGTAAGAGTATATAGATGTCTTCGCTTGGAATTATGAGTACATGCCTGGGCTTGATCCTCGAGTGGCTATGCATTGCCTTAACATTAATTCAGACGTGAAACCAGTCAAACAACTGCAGCGACGGTTCCGTCCAGAAATAATGGAAGCAATCCAGTTAGAAGTCAAAAAACTCAGACTCTGGCTTTATTAGGGAAGAGCAACATCCTGATTGGGTAGCCAAATCATCCCCGTTGCCAAAAAGAATGGAAAGATCCAGATTTGCATTGATTTTCGCGATCTAAATGAGGCCAGCCCAAAAGACGAATTTTCTCTCTCCCAATCACAGATGTCATGATTGACAACACATGCGGGTTTGAGCGAATATCCTTCATGGATGGATTCTTAGGGTATAATCAAATCAAAATGTATCTTGATCATGAAAAACATACTTCTTTTAGGACACCACTGGGGGATACTGCTATACTGTCATGCCCTTTGGACTGAAGAATGCGGGGGCCACATATCAGAGGGCTATGAATGCAATTTTCCACGAGCACCTACGCAAAACAGCGGAATGCTATGTTAACGACATTGCAGTGAAAAGCCGCACCAAAGGTGATCACATAACCGATTTGAAGACAATCTTCAAAATCATGCGGGCACATCAGTTGAAGATGAACCCCACCAAATCCTTCCTGGGGGTGGCCAGCGGCAAATTCCTAGGGTTTGCGGTAACTTCCACAGGAATTCATTTGGACCGAGAAAAAGTTCGCGCTATCCAGGAGATGCAACCTCCGAGGAACCTCAGAGAACTTAGGGGTTTGCAAGGATGATTGGCATACATTTGAAGGTTCATCTCAACTCTCTCTGGAAGATGCCAACCCTTTACCAAATTGATGAAGAAGGGTGTCTCATTCGTTTGGGACGATACTTGCCAGCAAGCGTTCGAGGAGATTAAACGATACTGAAAAACACCTAGAGGGGGGTGAATAGGTGTTATTGCTAATCTAATGATCTTTTTAAATAAGTATGTGTATATGATGCAAACGGTCACTCAAAACAAGAAATTGAAGCCGAATTTCCCGTGAAGGGCTCTAAAACTTCTCCTTTTTGATTCCTCTAGATTATGAATTGAGGCGCGTATTTGCTTTCTTGTTGAGATGAGTAAAGACCAAAAAATGCAAATAATGAAATGGATGCAATAATGAAGTGCACACAAGAGATATCACAAGATAGAAATGTAAAGCAATAAAGAGCAATAAGGAAATCAATCGCAAATACAAGAGATTTGTTTCGAGGCTCGAGCCACCGCTCTACGTCCCCGCCTTCACCACCATGAAGGGTTTCCACTATATCCACCGAGAAAATTACAAGAGGTCTACCGAAGACCGGAGTACCGAACTCCCACCAATCCAACCCTCTACACAAGAGGGGTCTCAACACAAAGAACAACAAGTAACAAGGTGATCAACAAGGACCACACACTTCTCTTTTACAACTCCTTATAGAATGAGGAAGAATTTTGGCTCAAGAAGTGTAGAGAAAAATTCAGTTATAAAGTAGTAGTAAATAGCTTGAAAAACAACTGAAAAATAGTAACCAAGAATGCACTTAGAAAATTGAGAGCTTTGAAAACTTTTCTTTCTTTTTGAAAGCTTGAAAACAAGGGGATTTTCCTTAATTTTTGCAAGTGACCAATGCCATCTATTTATAGGGATTAGAGGAGATCTAATCATCATAATAGCTAGCTTAATAGGTCAGGAAGTAGCCCCCAAAAATTCAGAGAGATCAGACCAAAACATCTCAATCAAATCCAATGATTAAAACTCTGAAAACTAGCCGTTGGAGCTGCAGGCGGCTGTGGTCGACCGGCCCGGTCGACCGGCAGTCCATTGGCAAACTAGCCGTTAGACTCGGTCGACCGGTTGGTCGACCGGCAGCTAAAGAAAAAAGTTCTCTTTGTTCTGTCGGTCGACTGGCTCGGTCGACCGATAAAACCCGAGAGCAAAGGGCTTTCAGTCAGTCGACCGATCCGGTCGACCGGCAGACGTGCACAAACGTGCACACCATGACCACAAGGCTCGGTCGACCAGTCCGGTCGACTGATCAGGCCTGAAATGGATCCGGTAGACCGCTCGGTCGACCGATAGGCGTGAAACAAGATTTTTTCTAGGAAATTTTTTGAACTTTAAAAAATTTTCAAAATAATTTTGTAAGGCTATATGATTAAGTATCATGCCATAAAGGTTGGTATACATGACATAAACAAGATATAAAATTAAAAAATAATTTGAGTCATGTAAAACCATCAAGACATGAACCTAAATCAATAACCAAAATAAAAACCGTATTTTGAAAAATGTAGGTGTGTGTGTGTGTGTGTGTTTTCTTGAGCCAACTTATCATAACCTCATCTTTAACAAACTAATTCTTACAAATGTTCTAGATGACTACAAGGTCTTCAAATTAGGGCTTCTCCATGGAATGTTGCATAGCTTGAATCCTTGAACCGAATTGAGTCATCTTGAGTCAAAAGATCCCGAATTGAGTCATCTTTAGGGAAGAACACAATTTGAATCTTTAGAACCCTGAAACACACTTAAATACTAGAAAATGATTAGTACAAATAACTATATATGTTTTGTAATCATCAAAACTAAAAAACTGGGTGATTGTAACCTTGGGACAACAATCTCCCCCTTTTTGATGATGACAAAACATATGAGTTATTTAACAAAAAAACATGGAAAAGGAGCTTGGAAGCTCCCCCTCAAAACATGCTATATATATGAATGGCTATATACATAAAAAGTAGAAACTAAGAATTTTGACATAAGAAACACATAGGAATACAAAACATATTGCTCAAAACTCTTAACTCAAAAACTAACCTTTTATAACTCAAAATCCGAAACTCAAAATTTCAAAACTCAAAACTAACCTGTTATAACTTAAAACTCAAATCTCAAAACTAACTTGTTATAACTTAAAACTCAAAACTAACTTGTTATAACTTAAAACTCAAAACTAACTTTTTTCTCAAATCTCAAAACTAACTTATTATAACTTAAAACTCAAAACTAACTTGTTATAACTTAAAACTCAAAACTAACTTTTTTCTCAAATCTCAAAACTAACTTGTTTTTTCTTAAAACTCAAAACTAACTTGTTATAACTTAAAACTCAAAACTCAAAACTAACTTTTTCTCCCCCTTTTTGTCAAACATAAAAAAGGGTAAACATTTAAAAAAAAATTTCCTCATGATTCCATAACACAAACATTCAATTCACCACAAATAAAAGAAAATCTAGCATAGTCTAGTGGTTTTGTAAAAATATCGGCAAGTTAAAAATCGGTGGAAACATAATCAATGTCAATATCACCTTTCTCATAATGATCTCTAAGAAAGTGATACCGAATGTCAATGTGCTTAGTCTTATTATGTTGATTTGCATTTTTTGTCATATGAATAGTACTAGTATTATCACAAAATATTTTAATATGGTCAAAATGCAACAAAATGCAAATCATAGTCAAGGAGTGTATGTTTCATCCAAAGAACTTGTGCACAACAAGCTCTGACCGCAACATACTCCGTCTCGAGGGTTAAGAGGGCTACCGAATTTTGCTTTTTGGAAGACCAAGAAACAAGACAATTACCAAGAAATTGACATGTTCCTCTTGTACTCTTCCTATCCACTCTACAACTCACATAGTCGGCAACCGAAAAACTTGCCATGGAAAATTGTCCGGTCTTCGGATACCACAAACCCATTTCAATTGTGCCCTTAAGGTATCTAATAATGCGTTTTACCACAATCAAATGGGACTATTTAGGACACGATTGAAATCGAGCACAAAGATATACACAAAACATAATGTCCGGCCTACTAGCTATTAAATACAACAAGCTACCAATCATGCTACGATAAAGCTTAATGTCTACACTTGTACATTGTTCATCCTTGTCAAGCTTTATGGTAGTTGCCATGGGAGTTTTGCTTGTCTTAGCCCCTTCAAGCCCAAATCTCTTGATAAGTTCCTTCATGTACTTGGCTTGATTGATGAAAATCTCATCCTTCCTTTGCTTGATTTGGAGACCAAGGAAGTAGTTAAGCTCAACCATCATAGACATCTCAAATTCTTCCTTCATGCATGATTCAAAAGCTTTGCAAAGATTTTTATTAGTAGAACCAAATATGATATCATCAACATATGTTTGAACTATAAGTATATCATTTTTAATATGTTTTGTAAACAAAGTAGTATCTATTTTTCCTTTATTAAAACCATTAGAAATTAGAAATGAAGATAGTCTTTTATACCAAGCCCTAGGGGCTTGTTTTAAACCATAAAGAGCTTTGTGAAGTTTGAAAATAAAATCCGGATGTGTAGGATCAACAAACCCGGGGGATTGTTCAACATACACCTCCTCTTCAATAAATCCATTTAAGAAGGCACTTTTTACATTAATTTGAAAAAGTTTAAAATCTTTATAAGAACCAAATGCAATTATTATCTGTATGGCTTCAAGTCGTGCTATGGGTGCAAAGGTTTCCTCAAAATCGATACCTTCGACTTGAGTGTAACCTTGGGCCACTAACCTAGCTTTATTCCTAACAATATTTTCCGACTCATCCAACTTGTTCTTAAAGATCCACTTAGTACCAATTGTTGGTATATCGTGGGGCCTAGGAACAAGATGCCAAACTTGGTTGCACTCGAATAGATTGAGCTCCTCTTACATGGCTAGCAACCAATATGAGTCGCCCTCGGCTTCGAGGATGTTCTTTGGTTCAAAGTGAGAAATAAATGCTTAGTGTCCACAAAGGTCATGAAGTTTAGAATGAGTAGTTACCCCTTTTGATACTTCACCTATAATAAGATCCTTGGGATGATGTGGATTGTATCTCCAATCTTTTGAAAGTGGTTGAGTAGTCTCCACTTCAACTTCTTGAATTTCATTTCCTTGAACCTCATTTTCTTGAACTTTATTTCCTTCATCATCCTTTGGCATGTCTTCAATAGTAGGTGAGTCCTTCAAAGTAGTTCTCTCCAAGTCTTCATTTAGGGAATCTATTTCTACAACATTCTTCACAAACACATTAGATTCCTCAAACTTTACATGTATAGATTCTTCAATAGTCAATGATGACTTATTGAAAACTCTATAAGCTTTACTAGTATTAGAGTAACCAACAAAAATTGCTTCATAAAACTTTGCATCAAATTTATCTAAATTATCTTTAGTATTCAAAACAAAATATTTACAACCAAAAACTTTAAAGTATGAAACATTTGGCTTTCTAGAAAAATAGATCTCAAAAGATGTTTTTGAAGTATTTTTGTATAAGAAAACTCTATTTGATATGTAGCAAGATGTGTTAACGGCCTCGGCCTATAGATAATGAGGGAGATCATATTCATTTATCATTATCCTAGCCATCTCTTGTAATGTACGATTTTTCCTCTCAACGACTCCATTTTGTTGTGGAGTTCTAGGACAAGATAGTTCATGCTTAATTCTATGTTCTTCACAAAAAATGATAAAGGGTTGGTTATTGAATTCACCACCTCTATCACTTCTTATTATTAAAATAGAAGAATCTTTTTCCTTTTCAACTCTTTTCTTAAAGGCTTGAAAATATGAAAAGGCTTGATTTTTGTGTTCTAAAAAGAAAACCCAAGTAAAACGTGAGAAATCATCAACTAAAACAAAAGCAAAACGATTCCCACTTAGACTTTTGATTTGAGTAGGACCAAACAAATCCATATGGATCAACTCCAAGGGTCATGATGTCATGATATCCTTGATTGACTTGAAAGAGGATTTGGTTTGTTTTCCAAGTTGGCACGCACCGAAAATGCGGTCCTTTTCAAAGTTCAAGCAAGGAATACCTTTCACCATTTCCTTGTTGTTTAATCTAGATAGATGGTCAAAAGAAATGTGGCCTAATCTCCTATGCCACAACCAAGAGTCATCATCGAGGGCTTTAAAACAAGGAGCATTGCATAGCATATTAGACATGTCAATCATGTATACATTGCTTTCACGAAATCCAGAAAATATACATGTGTTGGATAGTCTATCAATAACTCTACATGCTAGGTTATCAAAAATAACATCAAAACCTTTATCACAAAGTTGACTAACACTCAAGAGATAATGCTTAAGGCCATCAACTAAAACAATATTTTCTATTAAAGGGGATGTACCAAGTTTAACATTACCAATACCAATGATTTTTCCTTTGGCATCATCTCCGAAAGTGACGGTGCCACCTTCATGGTACCTTGATAGGGTTGCAAAGTTGTTGATATCCTAAGTCATGTGCCTTGAGTAACCACTATCTGTAAATCACCTAGAGAGGGGGTGAATAGGTGATGGCTAATCTAATGGTCACTAAATGCGGAATTAAAAACTTCTTAAACTAAACACCAAGTTTAACATAAGAGTGTAGCCGGATTCCCGGTGAAGGGCTCTGAACTAACTCCTCAAGATTCCTCTAGATAAAAGTTGATGTGCCGCGTTGGCTCTCTTGGTTGAAAACTAGTGTTAGCAAACAATCCCCAAGCATATAACAATTAAGCACACAATGTATATCTAGCATATAAGGATGAAAGCAATATAAGTATGCAAGATATAAAGACAAGGAAATAGAGAGAGCAATCGCAAACACGAGGGATTTATTTCGAGGATCGAGCACACTTTCTCTACATCTCCGCCTTCAACACTATGAAGGATTTCCACTAGAATCGATCCCACCGGATCACTCGGTACCGCAACACCTACAAGGCGAGTTCACACTTGAACTTCTTGGACTCTCTAGTCCCGTACACACCGCAAGCTCTCTAGCTCGCTGAGGTCGCACCTCAAACAAAGAGTTCACACGCGAACTCAAAATAACCGCGAACGCACTCGTCCGCCTCCTCAAAGTACAAAGTAGAACTTTGGTGATCATAACTCTTAATCACCTAAAATCCTCTCACAATAAATCCCTATAGGTAGATAGAGCAATGGATGGCTCAAATATTGTGTGAGAAAACAAGGAAAGAGATGGTGGAGGAAAACTCAAGAAAATCACTTTTAAACACTCTTGATAAAACTCCCCTTTTGATTGAAAATATTGGCTCTAATATAAGTGGAGAAAACCTCTTGAAAGAGTAGGAAAACTGGCTCAAAAACTCTTCTAAAATCTTATGGAAAACAGCCCCCAAATGCCCCAATTTATAGAGCTAGAAAAACTAGCCGTTAGGGAGCAGAATGACCATCGGTCGACCGCCCGGTCGACCGCCCAACGGTCAGATTTCTGACCGTTGTGCCAGCGGTCGACCGGTCGGTCGACCGTGGACCTGGAACAGAGAGCAGAGCTCTCTGTCGATCGACCGACCCGGTCGACCGGAGCTTTCCAGAGAGTTGAAGCTCTCTGGCGGTCGACAAGGTCGGTCGACCGGCCCTCCAGCACTGTTTGGCGTGAACGTCTGTGCACGTCGGTCGACCGCCCGGTCGAACGACTTCAAGCTGTGGTCGACCGGTCGGTCGACCGGCTGAAGCCAAGCAGGGTTTTTCTGGGATAAAAATGTTGGTCATTTTGGCTCAAATAAAATCTCATAAAATCATGAAAAATCTACAAAAATAGTTTTAACACTTTACTTCGATAAACAAACATGTTTGAGCAAAATCAAGACATGTTACAAATAATTTGGACTATTTTTGTAACTTGAAAATTTTGGCTAAAAATGAAAACTGTATTTTTCCAAATTGATTTTTCCAAAACTTCTCCAAATACAAAAATAAGATATTTAAACTCTTTTAAAGCATAGAGTGTATGGATATGATCCACTACACAAACATGGTGAAATATCTATGTTTTTAACATTAAACACTAAACATGATTTTGTTAAAACATATAACTTGAAGACTAAAAAAAACCAAACCGGTATTTTGTCAAAATGAAAAGTCTTTTCTAAAATGAAATTTCTTTTATGAAAACTCATCTAAATCAAGAGTGTGCGTGCATATGGTATACTTGAGCAATCCACCAACTATTATATCCTTTACATTTTAATCTAAAACAAAATCTTATAAAAACAAACCTAGACACAAGTCTTGATTTTGAAGTCTTCTCATCTTCTTGACTTGGTCCAAACAGGATCCAACAATCTAGACTTCTCTTGAGTACTTGATGTGATCTTGATGCATAGGCTCGTGAATCAAACCGTGCTAGCTCTAAAACTTGACTTTAAATCCCTTGTTGAAGCTATACACCTACTAAGATCTTGATCATGAATCTGTCACTAATTAAATACAAGATCATTGGTACTATAACTACATGAGTTGATCATCATCAAAACTAGAGTGATGGGCCTTTGGGCCAACAATCTCCCCTTTTTGATGATGACAAAACTCATAAAGTTATATATGCATGGATAGTAAAGCTTCAAAGAAGCTCCCCCTAACTTATGCATAAATAAACAATATATATGCAATGAATGCTCATAATCATGTATGCAAATATGTGGAGATAAACATGCAATCAAGCATAAAACACATCAAATTCTTTTTCTCCTATTTGCAACAAAATATATATGCATAAACACAAAACCTTCTCCCCCTTTATAAATAAAGTAAGGAAGACATGCATATATACCAAATAATTCTCAAATACTTCTCCCCCTTTTGTCAATCATCTACAAAGGGGTTAAAGTAAAAATAAATCAACCAATAGAAGGTATATGCGATATACATTCATGAAGAGGAAGACGCTAAGTTAGCTTCCCTATATACATACACTACATGAAAGAGGGATGACAAGCCCTAATTCACATAACGCATAATTGTTGGCCCAAGGTTACAATCAACCCTTGTTTAGTGTATTTTGATGATTACAAAATATATTAGTTATTTGTACTAATATCAACTGTTGTTTAAGTGTGTTTCAGGTTCATATCTTAAATAGTTGATTACTTCCCTAAAGTAAGGTGTATTGGATTCAAGACAAGTCAAATTGGGCTCAAAGTGCAATATTGAAGATCAAGTGAAGATTGCCCATGTTGAAGTCTTGAAGACCTAGAAGTTTGTAAGTGTAGTTTTGTTAAAGATAGAATATGTGAAATTTGGCTCTAGGATTTACACACACACTTGTTTTGAATGTTTCTATGTTTTTGAAAATGTTTATTTCTAAGTTTATGCCTTGGTTTATACATACATGTACTCAAAGCTTTATATCTTCAAAAACGTGTTTAAAACATGTATATAAACAAAGTTCAGCATAACACTTAGTTCCAGAGTTTTTAAAAGATTTTTTACAAATTTTTCTAACTCAAAAAAATCTGCCCAGAAAAAGACTATTTCAGGCAGACCGGTCGACCGGCAGTCGACCGGCTGCTGTGTCCAGACATGCACAGGCTGTGCATGTCTGTCGGTCGACCGATCCTACATACCGGTCGACCGAAAAGAGATGGTTGCTCTCTGTATCTTTTCGGTCGACTGGGTCGGTCGACCGATAGAAGGAAACTGTGTTTCCTTTGTTGGATCGGTCGACTGGCAGTCGACCGAAGTCGCAACGGCTCTTTTGCCAGCAGGGACCCGGTCGACCGGCAGTCGACCGGTAGGCCTGCAACAGGCCATAACGGCTCTTTCCTCTTTTAGAGTTTCTGAAAATCTGTTTTTGGTTTTCTCTTTAACAGAGTTTTTAGGAGTTGTTGGGACTCTTTTTCTGATCAAATTAGCTGGAAAAATCAGAGTTTTTAACCTATTCTCTCCCTATAAATAGTGGGGAATAGGCCTTAGTTATTTACCAAGAAAAATACAAGTTTTCATAGTTTTCAAGAGAAAGAGAAAAATAGTTTAAAGCTTTCATTTCCATTCTTTCAAAATTGGTTTTTCAGTTGTTGTTTGATCTCTAATATCACTCTACAACTGAAGCTTTTCTCACCACACTTCATAGAGCCAAAAATTTCATATTCTTTCTATAGGTGAAGTTGTAAAAGAGTGAGAGTGTTTGTAAAAGAGTGTTGTGGTCTAGTTAAAGATCACTATTTGTAATCCTTGTTCTTGTGGAGACAAGCTCCTCGGTGGAGTTTCTTTGTAAGGTGAAGCTACGGGCTTGAGGTCTTTGGAGGCCTAACTTGTACGGGATCCTAAGGGGATAGTGGAAACCCTTCACGGAGGTGAAGGCGGGGACTAGAGCAACGGGCTCGAACCTCGAAACAAATCATCCTTGTTTGCGATTGCCTTTGCGTTCTTCTTGCTTTCAATTTCTCTTGTTTTATATTGCCTTGAATTATTTGCTTGAGTAACTAACCCTCTACTTGCGGAATCTTGTGTTGCTATACTTGTTGTGTTACATTGTGAGCATTTCATTTTCATCATCATACTTGGCATTGATCAATCACACCTCAATACAACACGGTTGCATTGCGCACCTCTAACCCATTTAAGGGGAATTGGGAGGAAGGAGTTCAGAACCTCGCAAGGGGTATTCGGCTCTTAGTCGTGTTTTTGAGAGATTGTTGCATCACTCATTTCATAAGTTTAAAAAGATCATTAGATTAGCAATTACACCTATTCACCCCCCCTCTAGGTGTATTTCAATTGGTATCAGAACTTGGACTCTAGGATTTGGCTTAACAACCTTAGAGAGATCCTCATATTGCTAATCATTTCATTCATTTCCACATAGTAAACATGGCCGATGGTATTAAGACACCCCCTAAGTTTGATGGACTTAACTTTCCCATATGGAAGGTTAAGATGACTGTTTTCTTGCAATCTCTAGGTAGCCGAGTTGCAAAGGCCGTGACTAAACAATTTAGTACCCCCGATGGTGATGAATCTACTTGGTCCGAAATTGAGACCAAGGAGTTTGATGCCAATGCTAGGGCTCATTATGCACTCCTACAAGCCCTCAATGATGATGACATAGCTAGAGTCATCCATTGCAAATCCGCCTATGAGATTTGGACCCATTTGCTAGTAACACATGAGGGGACATCACAAGTGAAGAGGGCCAAGATAGATCTTCTTCGGTCCCAATATGAAAATTTTAGCATGCAAGAACATGAAACCATAGATGATATGGTTACTAAATTTACTAAGATTACTAATGGGCTTTCTTCTCTAGGTGAAGAGATCAACAACGACCAAAGGGTGAGAAAGATCATCCGGGCTCTTCCTCCATCATGGGAAGTGAAAGCTACAACATTGAAGGAACTCAATGATAAAGATGAGATTGAGCTCATCGGACTCATTGGGAATTTAAAAACCCATGAGATGGAGAGGAAGGCAAGGGAGGACATGGCACCCTCCAAGAAGAAGACTATTGCCTTCAAAAGTCATGCTACTTACTCCGACGAAGATGATGAAGAAGAAGATGACGAGGAGCTCTCACTTCTAGTCAAAAACGTCCGGAGGATGTACAACAAGGCAAAGTTCCAAGGACGGAGGAGATGGCAAGGAGGCAAAGAAGAGAGAAAGATCATATGCTTCAATTGCCAAAAGCCGGGACACATTGTAGCAGAGTGTCCGGACCAAGTAAAGCCATCTTCATCCAAGAAGCCATACAAGAAGAAGGCTATGAAAGCAACATGGGATGACGAAAGTGAATCCGAGGAGGAGATCGACACCGCCAACATGTGCTTCATGGCAAATAAGAGCACAAGCAAGGTAACCCCCTCAACTCTTCTTGATGATGATTTATCCATGGATGAGCTAGGAGAAGCTTTTATAGAACTTTCTCAAAATTATGACTTCATGAAGAAAAAGTACTTGAAAATGAAAAAGGATAATGAGTCTTTGAGTATTCAAGTGTTAAATCTTTCTAAAGAAAATAATGACTTGCATTCTTCTTTAGTTTCCACTAAAAATGATTTTGAAAAATATAAGATTGCTTGTAAAGGAAAGACCCCATTTGTAGATTCTAATGAGATTGCCATGCTTAAGGAAAGATTAGACTCATTAGATGTTGTTTTGAAAAAGTGTAGTGAGTTTGATAAGAAGAAGATGGAGAATATGTTTCCTAAGAAACAAGCTCCTAAGAAAAATATTCATCATGCTCATGCTCATGCTCATGTACATGCTACACAACCTATGCATCATGGTAAACCCCCAAAGCATGCTCACACTTCACATACACACCATGCATTCATGTATAGAAAAGTGTACTCATGTTCACATTGTGGACGGAAAGGACACTTAGCTAATTTTTGTTATGATAGACTAAGTGCATCACATCATAATGTTTGGGTTCGTAACACTAACTTTCAAGGACCCAAGAAAGTTTGGGTACCAAAGTCAACCATTGTTTTAAATGATGTAGGTACTTTCCAAAGCTCAAAGACGTAGAGGTTTATGGTATCTTGATAGCGGTTGCTCAAGGCACATGACTTGGGACATCAACAACTTTGCAACCCTATCAAGATATCATGAAGGTGGCACCGTCACCTTCGGAGATGACGCCAAGGGTAAAATCATTGGTATTGGTAATGTAAAGCTTGGCACTTCTCCTTTAATTGAAAATGTAGTTTTAGTAGACGGGCTCAAGCATAATCTCTTGAGCATTAGTCAATTATGTGATAAAGGATTTAATGTTATTTTTGATGATATTGCTTGTAAAATAGTTGACAAAAATTCTAATGTTTGTGTATTTTCCGGTTTTCGTGAAAGTAATGTATATATGATAGATATGCTAAATATGTCTTGTAATATAACATGTTTAAAAGCCCTCGATGACGACTCTTGGTTATGGCATAGGAGATTAGGCCACGTTTCATTTGACCATATTTCTAGGCTTAACTCTAAGGAAATGGTGAAGGGTATTCCTTCATTGAACTTTGAAAAGGACCGAGTTTGTGACGCATGTCAATTTGGGAAACAAACTAAGTCCTCATTCAAATCAATTAAGGATATCATGTCATCACGTCCATTGGAGCTAATCCACATGGATTTATTTGGCCCTACACAAACCAAAAGTTTAAGTGGGAGTAGATTTGCTTATGTTTTAGTAGATGATTTTTCGCGTTTTACTTGGGTTTATTTTCTTGAACACAAAAGTCAAACCTTTTCACATTTTCAAGCCTTTAAGAAAAGAGTTGAAAAGGAAAATGACTCCTCAATAATTAAAATAAGAAGTGATAGAGGAGGTGAGTTCATTAACCTTCCCTTTACCACTTTTTGTGAGGAACATGGAATAAAACATGAACTTTCTTGTCCTAGAACTCCACAACAAAATGGAGTAGTTGAGCGGAAAAATCGTACTTTACAAGAGATGGCTAGGACAATGTTAAATGAATATGGTCTACCACATTATTTGTGGGCCGAGGCCGTTCATACTTCATGTTACATTGCAAATCGTGTTTTCCTATGTAAAAATACTACTAAGACTTCTTATGAGATGTATTTTTCTAGAAAACCTAATGTTTCTTATTTCAAAGTGTTTGGTTGCAAATGTTTTGTTTTAAATACAAATATTAATTTGGGAAAATTTGATGCTAGATCATATGAGGCTATTTTTGTAGGTTACTCAAATACTAGTAAGGCTTATAGAGTCTTCAATAGGTCAACTTTGACTATTGAGGAATCTATTCATGTTAAATTTGAGGAATCTAACAAGTTTGTTAAGAATTGTGTAGAAATTGATGCTTTAGATGAAGGGTTGGAGAAAGTGACCTTGGAGGATGCTTCTACCATGGGAGACAAGCCAAAGGATGATGATGGAAGTGAAGCCAAAGTGGAAGAGGCTCAAGGAAATGAACATCAAGCAAATGAAGAGGAGCCCTCTCAACCACTACCAAAGGATTGGAGATTCAATTCTCATCATCCCAAGGACCTCGTCATAGGTGAAGTATCAAAAGGGGTAACCACTCGCTCTAAGATTCAAGATTTTTGTGGTAATTTTGCTTTTATTTCACACATAGAACCTAAAAATGTCCTCGAGGCCGAGGCCGATTCATATTGGTTGCTTGCAATGCAAGAGGAGCTCAATCAATTTGAGCGCAACCAAGTTTGGCACCTTGTTCCTAGGCCCCACGATAGACCAACAATTGGTACTAAGTGGATCTTTAAGAATAAGTTGGATGAATCGGGTAATGTAGTTAGAAACAAGGCTAGGTTAGTTGCCCAAGGTTACACTCAAATTGAGGGAATCGATTTTGAAGAAACCTTTGCACCCGTAGCACGGCTCGAAGCCATACGGATGACCTTAGCATATGCCTCATTTAAAGATTTTAAGTTATTTCAAATGGATGTAAAGAGTACTTTTCTTAATGGTTATATTGATGAGGAGGTGTATGTTGAACAACCCCCCGGGTTTGTTGATCCTACACACCCTAATTATGTTTATAAATTAGATAAAGCACTATATGGTTTGAAACAAGCCCCTAGGGCTTGGTATGAAAGATTGTCTTCATTTTTGCTTTCAAATGATTTTAAGAAAGGAAAAGTTGATAAAACATTATTTACCAAACATATAGATCAAGATATCCTCATAGTTCAAATTTATGTTGATGACATTATTTTTGGATCTACTAATGTTTCACTTTGCAAGAATTTTGAGTCATGCATGAAAAAGGAATTCGAGATGTCTATGATGGGGAGCTCAACTTCTTCCTTGGACTTCAAATCAAGCAACGTAGTGATGGGACATTCATCAACCAAGCCAAGTACACCAAAGAACTCATCAAGAGGTTCGGGCTTGAAGGATCCAAAGTAGCAAAGACTCCCATGGCAACCACTACGAAACTTGACAAGGACGAACAAGGTAAGGAAGTAGACATCAAATTATTTCGTAGCATGATTGGTAGTTTACTCTATCTTACGGCTAGTAGGCCGGATATAATGTTTTCCGTATGTTTATGTGCACGTTTTCAATCATGTCCTAAGGAATCACACTTAATAGCGGTAAAACGCATAATTAGGTATCTTAGGGGCACAATTGATTTAGGTTTGTGGTATCCGAAAACTAACCAATTTACCATGACTAGTTATTCGGATGCCGACTATGCCGGTTGTAGGGTAGATAGGAAGAGCACAAGTGGCACTTGCCAATTCTTGGGCAATTGTCTTGTGTCTTGGTCTTCCAAGAAGCAAAATAGTGTAGCCCTCTCAACCGCCGAGGCGGAGTATGTAGCAGCCGGAGCTTGTTGTGCACAAGTACTCTGGATGAAACATACTCTTCTCGATTTTGATTTACATTTTGATCATGTTAAGATTTATTGTGATAATACTAGTGCTATTCACATGACCAAAAATGCTAATCAACATAGTAAAACTAAACATATAAACATTAGATATCATTTTCTTAGAGATCACTTTGAAAAAGGTGACATTGATATCGATTTTGTTTCCACAGATTTTCAACTTGCAGATATTTTCACAAAACCTTTAGATTATGCAAGATTCTCATTTATTTGTGGTGAATTGAATGTATGTAAGATTGATACTTAAAATATCTTAGTTTGTTTCTAATATATTTGTTTTGTTTTTGTCTTAAAATTTTTTTTTTAACCCTTTTTGATGTATGACAAAAAGGGGGAGAAATATAAATATATATAAGTTTGGGAGAAAAATATGAAAGTTGTTATTCCTTATTTTAGTTTTATGACAAAATTTTTTGGTGATGATATTTTTTCAATGCTTTATGTATGCTTACATAGTTGTTCATATTCATGTTAAATACATAGCATTGTTTAAGGGGGAGCTTTCCAAGCTCTTTCCTCCTTTATTTGTTTAATAACTCATATGTTTTGTCATCATCAAAAAGGGGGAGATTGTTGGCCCAAGGTTACAATCAACCCTTGTTTAGTGTATTTTGATGATTACAAAACATATTAGTTATTTGTACTAATATCAACTGTTGTTTAAGTGTGTTTCAGGTTCATATCTTAAAGAGTTGATTACTTCCCTAAAGTAAGGTGTATTGGATTCAAGACAAGTCAAATTGGGCTCAAAGTGCAATATTGAAGATCAAGTGAAGATTGCCCATGTTGAAGTCTTGAAGACCTAGAAGTTTGTAAGTGTAGTTTTGTTAAAGATAGAATATGTGAAATTTGGCTCTAGGATTTACACACACACTTGTTTTGAATGTTTCTATGTTTTTGAAAATGTTTATTTCTAAGTTTATGCCTTGGTTTATACATACATGTACTCAAAGCTTTATATCTTCAAAAACGTGTTTAAAACATGTATATAAACAAAGTTCAGCATAACACTTAGTTCCAGAGTTTTTAAAAGATTTTTTACAAATTTTTCTAACTCAAAAAAATCTGCCCAGAAAAAGACTATTTCAGGCAGACCGGTCGACCGGCAGTCGACCGGCTGCTGTGTCCAGACATGCACAGGCTGTGCATGTCTGTCGGTCGACCGATCCTACATACCGGTCGACCGAAAAGAGATGGTTGCTCTCTGTATCTTTTCGGTCGACTGGGTCGGTCGACCGATAGAAGGAAACTGTGTTTCCTTTGTTGGATCGGTCGACTGGCAGTCGACCGAAGTCGCAACGGCTCTTTTGCCAGCAGGGACCCGGTCGACCGGCAGTCGACCGGTAGGCCTGCAACAGGCCATAACGGCTCTTTCCTCTTTTAGAGTTTCTGAAAATCTATTTTTGGTTTTCTCTTTAACAGAGTTTTTAGGAGTTGTTGGGACTCTTTTTCTGATCAAATTAGCTGGAAAAATCAGAGTTTTTAACCTATTCTCTCCCTATAAATAGTGGGGAATAGGCCTTAGTTATTTACCAAGAAAAATACAAGTTTTCATAGTTTTCAAGAGAAAGAGAAAAATAGTTTAAAGCTTTCATTTCCATTCTTTCAAAATTGGTTTTTCAGTTGTTGTTTGATCTCTAATATCACTCTACAACTGAAGCTTTTCTCACCACACTTCATAGAGCCAAAAATTTCATATTCTTTCTATAGGTGAAGTTGTAAAAGAGTGAGAGTGTTTGTAAAAGAGTGTTGTGGTCTAGTTAAAGATCACTATTTGTAATCCTTGTTCTTGTGGAGACAAGCTCCTCGGTGGAGTTTCTTTGTAAGGTGAAGCTACGGGCTTGAGGTCTTTGGAGGCCTAACTTGTACGGGATCCTAAGGGGATAGTGGAAACCCTTCACGGAGGTGAAGGCGGGGACTAGAGCAACGGGCTCGAACCTCGAAACAAATCATCCTTGTTTGCGATTGCCTTTGCGTTCTTCTTGCTTTCAATTTCTCTTGTTTTATATTGCCTTGAATTATTTGCTTGAGTAACTAACCCTCTACTTGCGGAATCTTGTGTTGCTATACTTGTTGTGTTACATTGTGAGCATTTCATTTTCATCATCATACTTGGCATTGATCAATCACACCTCAATACAACACGGTTGCATTGCGCACCTCTAACCCATTTAAGGGGAATTGGGAGGAAGGAGTTCAGAACCTCGCAAGGGGTATTCGGCTCTTAGTCGTGTTTTTGAGAGATTGTTGCATCACTCATTTCATAAGTTTAAAAAGATCATTAGATTAGCAATTACACCTATTCACCCCCCTCTAGGTGTATTTCAATAATATGCAATGCATAAGAGGAGATGTGAAGCCCCCCCTACGCATGTGAACCTCATAAAGAGGAGTTGTCAAGCTCCTCAATATAAAATACACTCAACATGAATCTATATGTAAGAGATGTTAAGCTCTCCTTGCATATAGGCTAGACAAATCAAAACATTTTTAATTATTTCTTATTAAAATAAAATTTTGAATTTTTCTCAATAAAACAAATTTTGAGATATCTTAGAAAATCATATTTTAAGATATCAATTAAACACAATTTTTAATGGTACCAATTGTAAAACAACCAAATTTTAAGATATCAATTATAAATAAACATTACAAATTTTGCATTTTGATACCAATTTTAAAAACAATGATCAATTTTCTTATAAGCTTATGCATTAAAATATCAATTGACAAAGATCCAATGATACCAAATTGAAAATAACAATGTAAATCATGTATATAACTCATAAGCTACCAAATTGAAGAATATATAACTAGTTAAATATAATTTTTGAAAAAACTAGTTAAAGATCCTTCAAAAACATGAAACCAAATCATATATATCCATGAAGCATGCTAAATACATAAAGGTTGATACTCAAAATCTATAAAGCTCAAAAATAGTCATGAAACAAAGTCATGAATAAACAAATAAAGTGTGAGTGCACAAAAGTTATGTAATTAGCATTTTTCATGAAGATAATCAATAAGCTCAAAAATGATCTAGAATCATATTTTATTAAAATAAATCATGAAAATTCATTTTTATTTAAAAACAAACTTCTTGGTATATGTATGATTTTATTCAATCCTAACAATATGCATACATATTTCAAACATAAAAAGAGTCTATTAATAGTATTTGCATGAAGGCAAGACACTCACGGGTATACATGTTTATTTATTAGATTTGAATACAAAATACATATACATGAAGTAAAACATATATAAATGAGAAAATTATTAAAACTAGGCTATACATGTGCATATAGGGAGTACAAATTGTTGGCCCAAAGGCCCATCACTCTAGTTTTGATGATGATCAACTCATGTAGTTATAATACTAATGATCTTGTGCTTAATTAGTGACAGATTTATGATCAAGATCTTAGTAGGTGTGGAGCTTCAACAAAGGATTTAAAGACATATTTTTGGAGATAGCACCGGTTGATTCACGAGCCTATGCATCAAGACCACATCAAGATTTGAGCTCGGTGGATCGTGCTTGGACCAAGTCAAGAAGATGAGAAGACTTCAAGGGAAGACTTCAAGATCAAGACTTGTGTCTAGGTATAAGATTTTATTTTTAGATAAAATGTAAAGGATAGAATAGTTGGTGGATTGCTCAAGTATATATCACACACACACTCTTGATTTAATTGTCTTTTCATAAAAGAATTTTTAGTTTTAGAAAAGACTTTCATTGTAGAAAAGATTTTCCTTTTTAGAAAAATATCATGTTTGGTTTTCGGTATTTCATATTCATATCTTTAACCAAAACCAAGTATGTCAAAAACATAGATATTTCATCTTACGTGTGTAGAGGATCATATCCATACACACTATGCTTTAATAGAATTCAAAATATCTAGTTTTTGTATTTAAAGGAGTTTTGGAAAATACAAGTTTTCTTTTGAGTCAATATTTCCATATTACAAAAATAGTCCAAAACATTTATAACATGCCTTGATTTTGTGCAAGCATGTTTGTTTATCAAAGTATATTGGTAAAACTATTTTTGTAGATTTTCTGAGTATTTATGGGATTTTATTTAAACCAAAAAGAATAACTTTCAAATCCCAGAAAAACTGTTTCAGGCTTCAGCGGCCGACCGTGACGGTCGACCGAGTCTGAAGTCGGCCGACCGAATGGGTCGACCGACGTGCACGGACGTGCATGCCTTAACCTGGCAGATGGCCGGGCGACCGACGCTGTCGACTGGAACTGAGAGCAGTGCTCTCTGTTCTTTTGGGTCGACCGGGCGGTCGACCGGAGGCTCCAACGGTCGGATTTTTGACCGTTGGCGGTCGACCGGGCGGTCGACCGACAGGTCTGACAGACCCCAACGGCTATATTTTTCTGGCCTATAAATTGGAGGGTCTTGTCATTGTTTGGGGCTAAGATTTTGGGAGAGCTTTTGTCCAGTTTTTCTTATCTTTTTAAAAGAGTTTTCACCATATATTTGAGAGCAAATACTTCCAATCAAAAGGGAAGAATTTATCAAGAGTGATTTAAAAGTGTGATTCTTTGAGTTTTCCTCCACCTTTTCAATCCTTACTTTTCTCACAATCACTTGAGCTATCCATTGCTTTATCTATCCGTAGGATTGTGTTATGAGAGTTTTGTTGGTGATCAAAGTGTGTAGATCACCAAGATTTCATTCTTGTACTTTGAGGAGACGGGCAAGTGTGCTCGTGGTGGTGTGGAGTTCGATTGTGAACTCTTTAGTTCGAAGTGCGGCCTCGGCAAGCTTGTGGGGCTTGCGTGTGTACGGGACTAGAGAGTCCGAGGGCTTGTAGGTGTTGCGGCACCGGGGAGAGATCCATTGGGATCTTGCATAGTGGAAAACCTTCGTGTGTCGAAGGCGGGGATGTAGAGCAAGTGTGCTCGAACCTCTAAACAAACCCTTTGTGTTTGCGATTGCTATCTCTCTCTCTCTCTCTCTCTCTCTCTCTCTTTGTCTTTTATTATATCTTGCATGCTTATTACTTGTCTTTATCTTTCATGCTAGATATACTTTGTGCTTAATTGATACATACTTGCGTGGGATTGTTGCTAACACTTGTATTCAACCAAGAGAGCCAACGCGGCACCTCAACCCATTCAAGGGGAATCTAGAGGAGTTTGTCCAGAGCCCTTCACGGGAAATTCGGCAACACTCTTGTGTTATACCTAAGTGTTTAGTGTAAAAGTTTTATTTTGGTCATCTTAGATTTAATTCCGCATCATTTGGCATTAAGTGACCATTAGATTAGCCAACACCTATTCACCCCCCCTCTAGGTGTTATTTCACAAATGAACAATGAAGTGCAAACATATATGAATCAATTTGTTGCTCACTATTTGTACATGTATAAATACAAGTTTTGATAAAAACTACATTTAAACTAGTATTTACCAAATGAAGCACAAAAACACATAAACATGAACATGCTAAGGATATCAAATATGAGTAAGCATGTGAAAAAAAAACTAGGAGTTTTAGAAATAGTTACCAAACTAAGGAACTATGTTTCAAATCTCCAAAACACGGTGGTAGTCCCACCAAAACTCCTTGATAGCGATGCATCAAATATGTGTCCGTCAAGTCCATGTGCATCCACCATCAGGGCACCATCTCTCTCACGTTTTGTGAGAGCTCACACCTACATCAAAAACAAAAGGTGGGGTTTTGGTACCCATTTTTTCTTGGGTCCTTGGGGGTTAGTCTTATAAGGTACCCAAACATTTTTATTAGCAAAATTTAAATGATACATCTTATCAAAACAAAACTTTGCTAAATGGCCTTTGCGGCCATAATGTGTACATTTGTACACCTTAGGATGCATATGTGTGTGGGTGTGATCATGACGTGCAACATAAGCATATGCATGATGAACATGTGGAGCTTGTTTCTTTGAAAACAAGGTTTCCAATTTCTTATGATTAAATGCACATGTGCTCAAAGTTGAGCTTAAACAATTTATTTTATTTTCAAAAATTCTATCTCATTAGTAGTGGCATGTAAAGCATGATGAGAATGGGAATCATTTTTCTTATTCTTTTTAGAAATATTTTCTTTTTCTTTTTTAATCATTTTCATTTTAAAGAAGTGTTTTCATGCAAAGCAACTTCTTTTTGTTTTTTCACCAAAATAACTTTATTTTTCAAAGAGGTGTTTCCTTCACAAAGATCATTTAATTTGGACATTAAGGAAACATTCTCATTTTTCAAATTGTCATTTTCCTTTTCAAAACAAGCAATCCTATTTTTAAAAGACTCATTTTCTTTTAAACATTTTCAAATTTGTCTTGCAAAGAATCCTTTTCATTCATCATGCAATCAAATTTCTTTTTCAAATTTTTATTATCTTTTCTAAGCATGTCATATTTTTCTAGTAATTGTTGACAAAAAGATGTGAGCTCATCATATGACATGTCATTTTCTTCATCTACCTCGGATTCGGTAGTTACCTTAAGGGGGTTATCCCCTTGGACCATGTAGCACACGTTGGAAGTGTCGCTTCCAACATCCAAGTCGCTCCCTGCATAATATAGATCTTTTTCGCCAAGGGAGGTGATGATGTTCCATGCTACAAAAGCCGAATTAATGTTAGACACCCTAGATAAATATTCATCATTTAGGGTTGACTTTAAAGCATGTAGGGCTTTTGCATTTGCCTCATTATTTTTATCATTTAAGCAATATGAATCTTTAGTGATGGCAAAGTAAACATGAATGCCTAGGGCTTTGAAGTACAAAGACATCTTAACCTTCCAAATTTGGATGTTAAGAATGTCAAAAGTGGGAGGTGACATGAAGTCCATGGTGTGTGTATAAATATTGTGATTAGCCTAAAATGAGAATCTTTAACTCTAGGTTGTAAGACCTAAATCAAGAGCACTTGGCTCTGATACCAATTGTAAATCACCTAGAGGGCGGGGGGTGAATAGGTGATGGCTAATCTAATGGTCACTAAATGCGGAATTAAAAACTTCTTAAACTAAATACCAAGTTTAACACAAGAGTGTTGTAACACCCCGTCTTCAGAATACGTACTCAGATGCGCATCCTGAATTTTTCTACACTGTGTCATGTTTATTTATTATTTTCTCGTATTTTATAAGTACTACATGATTTCATCTCTCTGGTAATCAAATTGGGTCAAATTTAGTTTTAAACACTGTTTCCCAAGTTTTTATATTTTTCATGATTTTTCAGATTTTTCCTGAATTATTTTATAAACACCCAAAAATCAGGATTAATCGGTACCGCTGAGTTATTCCTGGATTTTTAATTTACAACTAGGATCAAATTTTGAGAAACCGCTTTCACATATCTTCTTAGAATATTATTTCCTATCTTAATTCATTTTTGGGAATTTTCAAAATTTATTAGATTTCTGTCAAAACTGGCGTCGAACCGACATTGACGGCCGATTCCAAGATTTTTAATTTCAAAACGATAAATAATTTCTTAAAACGAATTTCACCATGAGTCTTCAAATAATATTCTTGATTTTTGAGAATTTTTGCGGGTCGTTCCGAGATACTTGATTTCGGGACGATTTTGATATTTTTCCGAAAGTTTTCCGCATCCGCGACTCAATCCCGGGAATCCGCCTTTTTCAGCATTTTCACTCTTTATTCCAAGAAAATATCTTCCCTTTTTATTTTCTTTTCCTTTTTTCCTTTTTTCCTTTTTCTTTCTTCCCTTTTCCTTCCACCACAAGCTACAAAATTCTCCAACCTTCCACTTTCTTCCACCACAAATATCTCTTCAAAATATCCAACCTCTCCAAAATATTCAATCTCTCTCCCATCCCCATGGCCGGCCAAGAGTGGCCAAGAGAAACACCTCACCTCCCTATTTTACAAAAACCCCCTCTCTTTTACATTTTTGGCATCTCCTTCACAAATCCAAATCCTATATAAACTCTTCCTTCTCCTTTCTCCTTCATTTTTACTCCACTTCACCAAAGCCTTAACCTCCACCAATTCCTCCTTCATCTCCACCACAACCACAACCACTATAACTTCCTATCTTCATCTCCTTCCTCCTTCAACTCCATTAAACCAACCACAAACTCCAAAACACCACCAAAGCCTTCACCTTCTCCAAACTACCACCACCACACCATCATCTTCTTGAGGCCGGCCACCTCCTTTGGATTGGGGGTCGTGCTCTCCTTCATCATCGGCAAGACTCTAGGGCCGGTACCCTCCTTTTGGATTGGGGCCGAGCTCTTCTTCGTCGGCAATATCACCATAGATTATTCCGGTAATCGTTCGCGATTATTCCGGTGATCGTTTTAGTGATACTTGACGACAACGATTATTCCGGACGCATAAAGTTTCAAAGTAACATTTTTAGGCGAGTAACTTTACTCGCCAAGACATGGACTTGTAAACTAATTTTTATTATTGTATTTAATGTCGTGCGATGTGGTTGTACTAAACCTAACACGACCTCTCCTTAACACGGCGTTAGACGCGGAGTTACCTCCTGCGTCTAGGCATTTCCTTAACGCAGCCTTCGCGTTATTATATTGGGACGACGCAAAGCTAAGCTCGCGTCTGTGTTCTATTTATATTATATTGTCGTGACGCGGAGTTATACTCACGTCCGCGTTCTCCTCATGCCCTGATTTAAACGCAGGTCACGAGCCTCGCGTTTTGACACCTTCGTGACGCGATCCCCGCGTCTGTGAGCCCCGCGTCTGCTACTTTCGCGCCTGCTATGCCCATGTCGGTGTTCCTCTTGCGATAACGCGACGTAGAACCCATGTCCGCGTCCGCGTTCTCCTCGCGTCCTGACTTGAACGCAGACCTCGCGTCTGTGGCACCTTTGCGAATCCCGCGTCTGCTATTTTCGCGTCTGCTATTCCCGGACGAATATCACCTCTTGTCATGCTATCTCTTGACACCAGGCATGATACACCTGACTCTTATCACGATAATGGGAATGATAACCGGACATCATGTTTTACAAACTTGATTTACGTGATAGTACAAATTGTACTCCTGATACTCCTATCTTCATAATATTTCTGACTTGCTCCTGCTCATTCCCGAAATCTGATAATTATCTAAAGAATTCATAAAATGAGACAACTTGCATCGGGTCGGGGGAAACATGCGGCTATCAATATATGTTCGTGTTTACAGTGATATTAGGTATGTTGTGCAACTAAAACTTCCGGTCTGACCTGTGGGCCTCCAGGCGACCGAGGGGAGTGCTGGCTCCCTCCTCCTGATATCATCATGATAAAGGGCATACATAAGTCCCTCCTGATAGCCTAGCGGCAGGTTCCGTTACCAAGCAGCGGAACATCCTGGGCCGTGGTCCCGGGTATGCACGGGACCCACTGTAAACATTGTTCGTTGATACCCCCGCTAGTTTCCAATAACAACCTTGCTTACTCGGATGTGGATCTATGTGTGCTGGGACGCTAGTCCACATAGCTAGACATCAAAGTAAGACAAGTAATAATAATAAAAGACGCCAACTGTGGATCCGTTGTATACGCTTGGATTACGGTGACATGAGATAAAGGTATATAGATGAGGGTTTCCTTGTTTGGATTATTCCTTCGAGGTACTAGTCTCATGAGGCCGTAACCTAAGCTAGTACAATGTCTTTCCAACTTTAACTCGTTATGCTTCCTTTACTTGCTGGCTGTCTATTCATAATACTGTACCAACTCTCATACTCATATCTCTTATGCCTCTCGGCTGTAACCTGATCATTTGTTTGGGAGGTCCTGACTCCCTTGAATTTGTATGTTCAGGTTCCGGAGCTTGGATTGAAGTGGAGCCTTCCACAGAAGATCAAGCTTTCTTTTCAGAACCGGCTGACTAGTCTCGGTTTCTGTTGTACCAGACTTTTCCTTCTAGCTCGCGGGATCTTCCTCCAGCTCGTGAGCATCTTGTGTTCATATTGTAAATTGTACTTTTGTACTTGGTTGTGATATAAGATACATGTATTATGTAATAGTATATCACACTCTGTGATAACTTTGTAACTTGTACTTCTCATGTTGGCATATGAATGAATACTACGTTTTGTGTCGTACTCTTATTCTTGCTTGTACTGATGCTTAGCGTATATACGTGAGGGTATTTCTGACCTGCGTATATGCGTCGCAGTGACGTCCCCGTACCCGTGGGATCGGGGCGTTACAGGTTGGTATCAGAGCCTAGGCTCTCACACCTATAGTACAATCAAGCAGCAAATTAATGGAATTTGCAATTGCCAACTACAATGTACAAAGTTATCTAGTCCTTCTTGATTCCTTCCTTTATGTCCTAAAATCCTTCCATTTTTCCAGTTTCTAGTCATCTTTTTACCAACATAAGTATGGATAGAAGGACGGGTCGTAACAACTCCGGACAAGTATCAAATGGACCCACGGGAGAGAATGCTGATATTCTGAGGGTTATCCAGACTATGATGGAGAATCAGCAACAACAGACAGAACTCTTTCGGCAAGAGTTAGCAACTCCTAAGGAACAAAGGCCGGGGAACATATCAGACTTTAGGCGGTTGCAACCAGCGATATTCACAGGAGGAGAGAAACCACTAGATGCCGAACAATGGCTGATCGACACCACAGATCTGTTGAACGCAGCCCGAATCCCAAAAGAAAATCAAGTAGAGGTCGCCAAGATTCAACTAAAAGATATAGCCAGGACCTGGTGGCTAGCTGAAGAAGTAAGAATGGAGAAACCTGTCGCCTGGGACCAATTTTCTAAAAGCTTCTATAGTAGATTCTTCCCTGCCACAGCTCAGAAAGAAATGGAAGAACAGTTCATCCGACTTCAGCAATGGAACCGGTCTGTGGATGAGTATGCCGCTGAGTTCTTGAGACTTAGCCGCTTTGCTCCATATATGGTGACTGATGAAGAGAAGCGGGCAAGTAGATTCCAACAGGACTTACAAATGGACATTCAAGTCTTCTTAATGCCCTAACAGCTGAAAACATATTCCCAAGTCCTCACCATAGCTCGGGAGGTGGAGCGAGGGCTGGAGAAGAAGAAATTTAATCTGATAAGGAACCAGGCCATGAAGAGGCCATTTCCACAAATGGGGAGTGTAGGGGCCGGAAAGTTTGGTGGTCGGAGAAATGGTTTTAGCTGTAAAAGATTTCCTTGATTCAAGCGAAACGATTACAACCAAAAGAACTACTCTTCCCTCTTTTCCAGTTACAAGGGAGGGAGGATGTCTGAATCTTCCCTTTGTTTAAAGCTGGGTTCTTCGTGTGGCGATGGAGAGTGAATCTTGTTCTCCGTTGACCAGATGACCGTCCTGGACCGTCGGGGGTCTTCTCTTCGGTCGGTAGAAAGAGTAACTCAGCTCTGTCTACCAAAACTCTCAAAGAGGAGGTAGGCGAAGAGCGGCTAGTACTCAGTAAGCTCGCTGAAGAGTCGTGCTTCCCTCTTGATGATCCTCTTGCCTGGATTCGATCGATTTTGATGATGCCTTATCTCAAAGCTCTCTCCCTTCAAAACTCCGATCTTCGCCCCCTCCTCATAGCAAACAAGGCTATTTATAGGGGTCTCAGGGGTGAAGGTGCCTCCTGAAAACGCTCCCGAATGAGGGGCCACTACCCGCTACATGCGCGGTGACTGGCCCCGCAATCAGGGCAGTTGCAACTGAGACGCGGGCGTTGGGCCGAACGCGCCTTGAAGTTTGAGACGCGGGCGTCGAGCCAAACGCGCCTTGAAGTTTGAGACGCGGGCTTCAGGCCTTCACGTCTGGATGCTGAGGCGCGGGCGTCGGGCCGACGCGCCTTGATGCTGAGACGCGGGCTTCGGGCCGACGCGTCTGAACGTTGAGACGCGGGTGTAGAGCCAACGCGTCTTAATGCTGAGACGCGAGCATCGATTCCTCGCGTCTAGAGCTTGAGATTCTGCTTCCTTAATGGCTGGTCTGTTAGTCATTTTTAGACAGCCTACAGAACCCCCTCCAAAGTTTCTGATATTCCGCAGTTGAATGGGACGGATTTCGGAATACTTTGGATCTTAGCCGTGTTCGCGTTTATGACTGGACTGTTGATGCTTCGGGTTTGATCTTATCTGGAATTGGTCTTCGTGAGTGTACTGTTGAACTCTTTGAAGCCGTCAGAGTTGATCGTGTTGAGTGTCTAGATACACAGTCTAGACCTCCCCGATTGCTTTTAGTCTGTCACGGGTGCGCTTTTGGCCGGGAGTGGTTGGTTGTCTGTTTGCGTCAGTGTACTGTTGAACTGACTTGCAGAAGCAGGAGACTGGACGCAGGTTCCCTTTTGAAAAAGCAGAGACTGCTTTAAAGACGCGACTTCTTAGCGAGACGCGATGTTTGGCCTGTTTGAGGGGACGCGGACTTTGGAGAGACGTATCTCTTGAAATGCAGACGCGATTTTCTGGGTGCATTTATGATGATGCTGACGGGGCATGTCTACCGAAGAGCCGCGTACTTTGGGGCGCGCATCTGTGCCATGTCATGATTACGCCGCCAGCTGGCCTGGGGAAACGGCGAGATTTCGCCTTTTGGCGCGCGGATCCCCCGGTTCATTAAATGAACTACTCCACGTGTCAACTTCTGACTTGTGGCGGGGTCGCGACGCATGATCTTCCCTGTTTAAACAATGATTTGGCTCCACGCGTCAGGCAGCGATTCGCTGCAGCGTTTATTGGGCCAAACGCTGCGTATCTTCGCAAATCTCCGTGCCTATAAAAGGCAACAGTTGGAGAGATGTATCTTCTTCTCCGAACGAACGCATTCTCTGAGAAAAAGAACTTCCAACTATTCATCTCCTCGCTCGGATTTCTTGATCTTCAATGGCTCCCAAGACAAAACCGACTGCATCGACCTCAAGGGCGACCGTCGCCGAGGCTGAGAGAGATGCTTCCTCTGCGCAGGAGGGTGTTTTCCGAGGTAAAAATGTACCTTCGGTGTGGGTTCCGCCATTAAAACATGTTCATAGAACCCTAAGGACCTTTAACACAAGATCGTGTTTGATTCTCGGACGCTGTCCTTGAGATGATAACCGGGGCGCGGGCCTGATGATCCGACGCTGGTGAACTCTGCACTCTGGGTCCTTCACTTAGAATATTTCTAATTGTGAAGGTCTCTGGACGCGATTTGCAGAACGCGGATTTGATCCATGCGTTCTGTGCCGCGTTTTGTGCCATCAGGCGCTGGCGTCCGAGTCCAAGCACTTTGAAATTTCACAAGTCTTGGTTTGCAGAACGCGGATTTGATCCTTGCGTTCTGTGTCTTCAACTGCCGATTTTGTAGAATCTGGCGTTTGAGTCCAAGTACTTCGAATTTTCATAAGTCTTGGTTTGCAGATCGCAGCTTTGCAGGTCTGGACGCGGATTTCGAAAAATTCCTGCGTCCAGTATCTCTTCTGCGTTTTGGTGCAAGTTCGCAGGTCTGGACGCGGATGATAACTCCTGCGTCCAATGTCTCGGCTGCGTTTTGAATTATGAACACTTAGCGTCTTCCCTTATTTTTGGCAAAGTATCTGACCAAGTGTCTTTTTCTTTTGCAGTGCCGCATGTTTCAGGTTCACTTGCCAAGATGCACCATTTTGGCCGCGTGGGTGGTGCCGACCGGGGCTTGACCTTTGTGCAAAGAATGAGTGTCCCCGTGACTGCTGACCAGTTGCTGGATCGCAGGCTCTCTAATGTTAACAGGAGAACCTTCCGGGCACTTATGACCGATGCCGCGCTCAAAACGGATGACGGTGTCAGGTTAGAGAAGCCTGCCTTCTTCTTTGGGGATCATATCTATGATGATGGCCGTCGTGTGTCTGAGGGGACCTATAAATGGCTCCGTGAGATAAAGGGCGGAAGATTCTTTCTTCCAGACATGGAGAGGATGTTCCCGATGTCCTACTTTCAACACATGTCTGTTCCCCGAAAGATGGAATGGGACATTTCCCAGTATATCCCTGAGATCGCCCTTGGTGACTTTGGCCTCCAAAAGGTAGACCGCCATGATAGTCATGACGGGTCAGTTGTCGGACTGTTCCCTGCGTCGTCCAAGCCTGAAATCCCAATTGGAGAGATCCCGGAGCTTGCTACCACCTTCCTCAATTCCTTCATAGAAGCAGGGGGTGACTATCCTGTCGACTTCCATGCGTATGGATGGGTCCATTCTCCAGAGAATTACTGGTGGGGTAGGATGGTGGGTTTTGTCCTTACCAATCTTGAGGGGCCGCTGAAGCGTGTGGGGCTGTACCCAGCAGTCAGGGCCGTGCAGTGGGGCGTCCCGATGAGTTCCCATAACTTCTTTGGGATTCTGGAGCGCTACAATCCTCGGACGGGGACATTCTTTACTCCAGTTGGAGAGATGGGCCTTGCCCTACACGAATTGTATGAGGTCTCCGGGTTGTCGTCAGGGGATATTCCTTACGAGGAATTTGTCCCAACCACCAGGGAGCTGCGCCTTTTGGAAAAAGAATCTCCTCAAGTGTATGAGACCTACTGGGAGGTAATGTGCCATTTCTACATCTGCGGTCAGACAACTGCCTGGAGGTCAGGAGGCGTCAAGCAACTATCCTGGGCTGATTATCTGTTTAATAATGTCAGCAATAAAGATCTCCCAGTAATCCGACTAGCTCCTAGTTCTGGTGGGGAAGTTGAAGACAGGATCGACGCAGCTTCTGACAAGTTCTACACCACGGAGTCGAACGAGGACGGCTTCGACCCTGACTTGGTCTTTGAGAGCTTTCACCATCAAGCCCGGACCCCTATTTCTGATCAGGCGCTGTTGGCGGGCTTCCTGATGTTGTGGCTGAAGAGGTGTGTGGTGCCCACGCTACCACATGAAGTTATTGTGGCAGATGTGGTGTACCCGGCGGTACTCTTGGCTCATGGCCACCCCATAGCCCTTCTTCCCGCCGTGGTGGCTGGTATTCAAAGCGGGCTGCGGGTGTTGACCAAGAGCTTCTGCGGACCCCCAAAGACTGCTAATTCTCGTGGGGAGCCGTATACCGACTCAGAGGGGAACCCGACGGTGAGGCACCCCAACCCGCGAATTGAGCTGCCTTACACGTACCTCATGGCTTGGTACGTGATGCATTGCCCATCTCTAATGACGGCGGCGCGTGGGAGCGTGGATCATATCCCATTTGTGCAGCGGCTGGAACGTTCAGAGTGGCATGACACCTACCTGTATTACATTAGGAAGCGTCTTTCCTGTGCCGCCAATTACCAGCTCAACCGCTGCTTTCCAGAGGTTCAAGGTGCAGCCCCCGGGAGCTGTTCACGGATGTCGCTGGGCGGGATGACTTCTCGCAATTGCCTGCTGGAGCCTTCTGGTGGTTGATCAATATACGACCAGGATATGTGCTGTTTCGCCAAGGAACTTCCTGCACTATCGAACCGTATATGCCAAGTCGTTTTGCCCGACAATTTGGCTATGATCAGCTTTACGTCGGGAATCCCAATGCTCAACTTGCCTTTGACGGGAACCTGTTCGAAGGCGCTCGGGCTTGGTATTACAGTGTGGCTGGAGGGACGGGAGCAACGTTCCATCTACCCGACGAGGCGCCTAAGTGCCGTATGAGCTTCAGCTTCTGTATTTGGTACTCCCAAGCCGGCCAGACGCCAGATCTTATTCCGGAGTCTTCATGTCTTGAGAGTATCAATGCCAGTCTCGAGGAGAGGTCTGAATCCAGTAAACGTACTAAACTCCTCGACCAGTACCTGAAAGCTCAGAGGGAGGTCGAGAAACGATCGAGGAGGGAGCCCCCAGTAGTGAGGGCGGCACCGCGACCGGCAAGGGCAAAGCCGCAAGCGACGAGGGCGGAGCCACCAGCAATGAGAGTGGAGCCGCGACCGGCAAGGAGGTCGAAGCAATTGGCGAGGAAGCGTCGTCGACGCTCTGCTTCTGTAGTTGAGCCTGCCCCAAAGAAGGCTCGGAGGGACTTAACGGCTGAAGTCTCTCAATCCAGAGCTATCTCTGCTGGAGTTGAGGTTCCTCCTGAAGGTGTCCCTGTTAGAGTTGAGGAACCGCTGGAAGATGAAGATTTTCCAAGCTTGGTCCGTGCTCCTAGGTCACGCAGCGAGACCGTGGAGGAAGGGGAGCTTGTTGAGCGACCCCTTATTGCTGGTGATGCTGAGTCACCGGAGATTGACATAATGGGCGAAGAGGATGTCGAGATTCCAGGAATCTCAACTCAGCCCGAATTTCCTTCTGCTCATGAAGGGAGAGACGAGGTACAGCAGCCGGGGTCTCCTAGCGTCTTTATTTCCAATCCTCGGGCAGTTGACCCTAGTCCTACCACTGGGGTGATTGGGGGTAAGGCTCCTGTTGTAGAGCTTCCTCGTGTGGCGCTATCGTCTTCTTCGTCATCGGGAGAAAGTGACTTTGAAGATGAAGTCGACCATGGCGATGAGCCCGCTCTTCCTGATCAGAGCAAATTCTTCCACATCTCGGAGGAGAAAATATACGGGGGTGAATCATCGACTGCGTTACCGCTGGCGATAATCCCTGCTGAAGGTACAATTTCCTCACATGTCGAGGCGATGGAAACAGAGTTGACCCAGCCCAAGGGGATTGAGGCTTCGGCCGCTGAGATAACCTCGGAGGGGGTAGCTGTTGAAGTTGGGGAGCCTTCCCCTTTGCCAGGAGGGGAAACAACCATTGAGGCTGAGGAGGCTTTCACTCCGCCGGTGGAGAAGGCTACTACTGAAGCTGGGGAGACTCCCATTCTACAGGACTCGACGCCTCTGGACCTCGAACCTAGTAAGGCAGCTCTGACTGAGGGGGCTCAGGTGGGGAGTCTGACGATCGGCACCCTTCCAGAAGGCCACACAGCTCAATCCTCGGTGGAAGTTTCTGAAGAGGTTGTGCTTACAACTCCTTCCTTGGTCGTGGAGGCTCCTGCAGAGGCGGCGCTCCAGGAAGCGCCAGTGGGTAGTCTTGCTCTTGCCACATCGACGGCCGGCACGGCTCTTGTGCGAGAAGACCCGCCCTATATCCCTTATCCCGTGACAGAAAAAGGGTCGGGAAGCTTCTTAGGTGGTGAAGACATGGGGGAGCTGGCACGTCAGATGGTGCAACAATTCTTCACCTCGATGGGATCATGTATTGATCTCATCTTCCGTGGACACAGCACCTTCCAGTTCGCCCAGAGGCTTCTTGAAAATATGGCCGTGAGCGTCGAATTGGCGGGAGGCCCTTCACTTGCCAGGGCATGCCTGCAGGTGGTAGAGCAACTTGGAGATAACCTGCGGGAGCTGGAATCTTTGGAAGATGCTGGTTCTTCCGGTGAGGCCCAGGCCATCCTGACTAGGCTCCTAGCTGCTCAGGAACGGGAACGACAGGAGGCGGAGGCGCAGATCACTGCCGAGGTCCGTGACCTTGAATATTCCAAGGCTGAATTTCAAAAATTAGCCGGAGATTCGAGGGAATCTGAGCTCAGTGTGCAGAGCACGGAGCAAGTCATCCTCAGAACTCGGGACATTATCGCCAAGGCGGAAGCTGTTCTTGCGCTAAATGAGGAGAAACTTGTTTCCCTCAAAAAGGAGCTTGAGGAGCAACGGGCTGCTACGGCGCGTGCTGAAGAGAGTCTATCCCTACAATCTTCCAGGGTGGAATCTCTGCGGATGCAGCTGGCTGCCAGAAGTTTCTTATCTGAGGCGGAGCTGCGGGACCGGGCTATCATGGAGGCTGAGAGGACGCGCCAGCATGAGATTCACCGCCTTAGGGAACAAATCCGTTCCTTGGCGAACCAGGACATTTAGCCTTCTTTTCTTCTTTTTTTTTTTGTAAAGAAAGGGACACTCTATTTATTAAGAGTGTTTGTATCCACTTCTATCATTTCTTGATATAATAGAAGTTTTCTTTAGAGCTTTTGCCCCAATTTCTTTGTCCTGTTGTGGATGAGTCCAACTCTTGATCACTAGTCGTGATTACTGAACTTAGGTAGGACTAAGTTCTTTTAATGAGACGCGGTCTTGGCGAGACGCGGCATTAATCCCACAGGGTGAGACGCGGTCATCAGTCTACCGGAACTTAGATTTCACTAAGTCCTTTTACTGAGACGCAGCGTCAATCATAAAGTGAGACGCGGTCATCATTTCATAAGAACTTAGATTCTACTAAGTCCTTTTGATGAGACGCGGCGTCAATCACAAATCGGAACGCGGTCTTCTTGATGAGATGCGGCGTCAATCAAAAGATGAGACGCGGCATTGATCCGTAAAGTAAGACGCGGCTGTCAGTCCCTGAGACGCAGCGTCAATCACAAGGTGAGACGCAGCTCTGAATAACGCAAATCTGTCTTGCGCGGATCGGGCAGACGCAAGAGATGCAGCCTTGTCTGCTGAAGGGACGCGGCTTTCCCACCTGCGTCTAATGTGATCTGACTCAAGATTTTAGGAGATCTTTGCTCGTCAGGTCTTCACTGTCGATTGGGATTCCGAGTCATCCGTTGATTCCCAAGGCAGTTATCCACGCGTCAACTCCTTATTGGACTCAGGAGTTACTGCCCTTGGACGCAAAACCGATGCGGGCGGTTGAAAACCGGCGCTTGCGACGGTTCCCAAAGCGGCGTTCCACGCGTCAATCCTTCACTGGGCTTTGACAATCGTGCGTGGCGGTTCCAATTAACGCCTCATTAATGGCAGTTATTAGGGCCTGCCTATAAATAGGGTGCGCTCCCCTTCTATAATCCAAGCTTGGATTATTTCTCTTTGGTGGATTGCTCTGAGAAGTCCCACCTTCTTCAGAAAAGAGTTTCTTGATAGGGACTCCGTCTCCATGGACGAAGGTAATTCCGAGGATGAAGATGACCCAGAGCTCTCACGCTTCGGTTTGGTCTCTTCAAGAAGAACCCCCTCTCGGATCATCTTGGACGCCTGCGTTTGGGTGCAGAGAGGCCAACTCTGGCCAGAGGTCTCTGCTGGTATGTCCCCCGATGATGTGTATAGCCTGAACTTCGGTATGATGATCTGAATGAAGTCCCGGTGCATTCCTCCTCTGGAATTTGTGCCAGTGACTTGACTTCTCTGAATGCAGGCGCTTGACGCTGGCTTTGCCCATTGCGTTTTACTGCCTTGGCGCGTTTCAGACCTGAATCTTGCAACTCCTGTTCACCCAACAGAGAGATGGCAATTTTTGGCGTTCTGAAATTCTTTGCGTCTGGTGCATTAGGCGCGGGTACAAACTGAGGCCGCGTTTGAATCCTATGCGTGGCGCAGTTTGACTTGCGTCTGTTTGACTGTGCGGGTCATTCCCGCGTCTGAAGTCTTGAATGGCTGCCGCGTTCTGTTACTCAGTTTCCTTTATAAAAAATGTACTGAGTTCCAGATTTTCTGACTCTCTTGCTTATTCTTTGCAGGTAGGCTTGCTTGTCCTTTTTCAGGTTTGCTGGGCCCCAGAAAGAATATACCGGCTGGCGAACTTGCTCCACGTTCGTTTGTGAGAGATTAAATTATGGTCCTCGTCGTTTGTGAGAGATTAAATTATATCTCTGACGAGGACCCAACCCTCGCCAAGGTCTCTTCAGATCTGGTGCAAGAGATGGATAGGCCGAGTATCGGCGAGGGTGGTCCGGCGGTTACGGTGGCGGAAAAGATCCTCTTCCTCTCCCAACTCCAGAAGTGACATCGAGGACATTCCGTTGGATGGCCTGCTGGGGAAAGGGATGGTGATGAATGCAGGACTCTCTGCTGCCGCTGGACCGAGTGGAGGGTGGCATCCTTTGTGATGACTCCGAAACTTCCTCTCTCACCCCAAGAGTGACTCCATGTTTGTTGGATGATCTGCTAGGGAAAGAGACGCGCCTGAACGAGGGGTTGCAGGACCTTCTGTTGCCACCGGACCTCAAGAACACCATTGCTCTTGGCTCAGTCAGCTAGGGCGCTTTCGAAAGTTGGCGTCGTCGCCATGGCGCAATCGGTTCCAGTTGTGCACCTGGGATCAGATGCGGTTTCAAGGAGTGAGTACGGCCTCTGAGAGAGAGAGGGACTTCTTTGTACTCCTTAATTGTAACACTCAATCTTATTGTATAAGAGAGCGTTTTGTATCACTTTCATATGCTTGAATATCAATAAAAGTGACACTTTTCTTTTTGCCTCTTTCTGTTGTCTTGAATGTTTTGTTTTAGAAGCAAAAGAATGATTTTGGTGGACCCGCCACTTTATAAAAGAAAGTGACAAGTGGAGTGCGTACCCCCAGAGAAGGTGAACTTTTATCAAGGATTTGGGATTAACTTGATTTAAGATCAGCTGGGGATTTTGATGGAAGCATTGTTTATTGGTGTAATGTTAACCAACAATGCCTTCCAAATGAATTTGATACTCGGTTGGGGAGAATATCAAATGAAACTAGACTCGTGGGGAATCTAGTAAGATTTTTACCGCTAGAGGTGTGATATTAACTTAACGGTTTAGAAGTAGTCTTGTCAGAAGTGTAATATTAACTTGACAAGGACGTGAGTTAGAGGTGTGATATTAACCTAACTCATCAGCATCTCAGTTTTATTTGGGAAAACTGAGGGTGTCACTGTCATAGGTGTGATGTTTAACTTAACAGTGATAGTAATGCTAGAGGTGTAATGTTGAACTTGGCATTAGTCGTCTCGGCTTAAAGAAGTCAAGGAAAGGTCATAGCCATAGGTGTATTGTTGAACTTAGCAATGACTCGGATGCTAGAAGTGTAGTGTTAACTTGGCATCGTCCATTTCAGCTTCGATATGGAAGTCTGAAGAAAGGTGACTGTCAGAGGTGTGATATTAACTTGACAGGCACTCGAAGTACCGCTTAGAGGTGTAATGTTAACTTTAAACAGTAGTTTTGTCAGAGGTGTGATATTAACTTGACAAGAATTTGCTTGCGATAGGAGCAATTGAGGACCTGTCATTCTATTGATGAGAATTGACAAGTGGAATTTGAGGTGCCAGAGGTATAGTGTTAACTTGGCAAATTTGAGAGTTTGTTACTCTATGCAGAGTTAACAAGCCAGGTTTGTACTCGACAAAGAGTATTCATTACCAGAGGTATAGTGTTAACATAGTAATGATTGCATTTTGTGGTCCTACCATTCTATGGATGAGAATTGGTAAGGGATTTTTGGAGGGAAGAGTGGAATCAAGTCCACTTAGGATTTTTAGCAAACCCTCAGCTATCAACGGATTTGAGGTGCCTTTACCAACTACCGTTTGGTTGGGCTAGCCATGCTATTCCCCTCAGCATGATGAGTTGTCGAAGACTTATGTTGGACTTAAAAGCCAACATTTTCCTCTATCCTTAGCCGTCGGAGGCGTCGGATCAAATGGGAACGTGTCCCTTAGGATTTTTAGCAAATCCTCAGCTGTCAACGGTTTGACATGCCTTTACCAACTACCGTTTGAGTTGGGCTAGCCATGCTCTTCCCCTCAGCATGATGAGTTGTCGAAGACTTATGTTGGACTTAAAAGCCAACATTTTCCTCTATCCTTAGCCGTCGGAGGCGTTGGATGTTTCCGATCAGAGGTGTATTTTTAACTTGATCGGTGGAAGAAAGCCATCTAGGGATAGTATTTCTTCAGGAATTTGCCATTGATTGGCATCATGAGTGTATCGCCATTTGAGGTTATGAGGCGATACGATCCATTTGAGTAGACTGACTCTACTACAAACGGTCCTTCCCATTTGGGTTGGAATTTTCCTTTCGTCTTGTGCGTCATGACCATGGGTCTTCGGACGGCTAAGACGAGGTCGCCCTTCTTGAAAGTTCGGATTTGACTTTCTTGTTGAAGGCTCTGGTGATACGAGCTTGGTAAAGCTCGATTTGTTGTTGGGCCTGCAGACGCTTGTCGTCCAAGGCTTCCAATTCTTGGAGTCGCTGTCGATGCTTCTCCTCTGTTGTCATTTCCGCTGTCAAGGCGACGCGAAGAGATGGAATTTGGATTTCCAGTGGAAGGACGGCTTCGCATCCGTACACCAAGGAAAATGGCGTGGCTTTAGTTGGGGTTCGCACAGTCGTGCGATAGGCCCATAAGCATTCGCCCAACTTATCGTCCCAGTCCCGTTGACTTTTCGAGACGAATTTCTTGAGAAGCTTGCCAATAGTCTTATTGAAAGCTTCTGCGAGGCCGTTAGCGGGCGGATAGTATGCCGTTGATGACACACTCTGGATTCTGAACTTGGCGCAGAATCTCTGAAAAGCCTGGCTGATGAACTGGGGTCCATTGTCATGGACAATCCGCCGAGGCACACCGAAGCGGTAAATAACGTGATGTTTCACGAACTTGATCACGTTAGAAGATTTCACCTCTTTCAAAGGGATAGCTTCGGCCCACTTTGAGAAGTAATCGGTTATCGCTAGGATGAACCGATGTCCCTTTGATGATGGTGGGCTGATAGGACCAACCACGTCCATCCCCCACATTTCGAACGGCCAGGTAGAGGTCGTAGAGTGGAGGTATCCTGGTGCTTGATGGATGAAATCGCCATGTATTTGACAGGCGTGACATCTTTTGGCATAGGCAACAGCATCGGCAACCATCTTGGGCCAGTAGTAACCCAATCTTTGGAGTCGGTTTGCCAGCTTCGGGCCAGGTTGATGAGCTCCACACGTACCATCGTGGGCTTCTTTCAACACTTCGTGGGCTTCTTTTGATGAGAGGCACCGGAGTAAGATCCCGTCATGCGATCTACGATACAATGTTCGCGAAATCGCATTGTAGTAGAATTTGGAGGCTTTCCTTCGGATGGCAGCCGCCTCCCTGGTGTCTTCGGGCAAGATGCCGTATAAGACAAAATCAATGTAGGGGAATCGCCAGTCTTTAAGCTCTGGATCGGTTGACACTTCAAGTGTTTCCTTACCGCGACGATCTCCCGTTGACCTCTGGTAGTCTCCGAGGGGACTTTTTGGGCAGTATAGGTCGTGGCTATAGACGAATATCTTCTCCATTGCTCCAGCTGGAAGAGCTAAGGAGGCAGCAAGGGATGCAAGTGCATCTGCATGCGCATTTTGCTTGCGCGGTACATGGTCGATGTAGAAGTTTGAAAACCTCTCGGCCATGTGGATTGTCGCGTTGTAGTAGGGTACTAGATCTTCATGCCTGACCTCATACTCTCCGCGAACCTGGCTGACGATGAGTTTGGAGTCACCGTACGCCTCGAGATTTTTAACGCCAATCTCATCGGCGAATTGCATCCCAATCAAAAGAGCGTTGTATTCCGCCACATTGTTGGAACAGGGCTCGGTTAACGAGATAGCTCGGGGAATCACGTAATTTTGTGGGGAGACGAGTACCACTCCTACCCCCGCTACTGTGTGTCCCTTCGGGCTTGCCCTTGATGCACCGTCGAAGAAAAGTTGCCATACTTGACTTTCGAACGATGTCTGAGCTAGGCAGACTTCGGCGACCTCATCTGGGAGATCCTCGTAGAGTTTGGCTGCCCTGGGATCTGGGTGTTCAGCTAAGAAGTCCGCCACCGCTTGTCCCTTAATAGCCTTTTGTGGCAGAAAATGCATCTCATATTGTGATAGCAATATGGCCCATTTTGCCAGCCGGCCATTTAGTGAAGAAGGCTTTGTCATAAGTAACCTCAGGGGGTTGACTTTGGATATGACATTTATGGTTTGGCCCACCAGATAGTGTCGCATTTTCTGAATAGCGAACACCAGTGCCAAACATTCCTTCTCGATCGGGTTGTACCGATGTTCGGCTCCGATCATCGTTCTACTTAGGTAGTAGATTGCTTGTTCTCGCCCTGGTCATCATTCTGAGCTAGTAGAGCTCCCAAAGAATGATCCATTGATCGGACGTACACCAGGAAAGGCTTTCCGGATACCGGAGCCGCCAGGACTGGTGGTTGGGTGAGGTAGTGCTTGATCTCCTCAAATGCTTGCTGGCAAGCGTCGTCCCAAATGAACGAAACGCCCTTCTTCATCAGCTTAGCGAAGGGTTGGCATCTCCCGGAGAGATTTGAAATGAATCTGCGGATGTATGCCAATCGTCCTTGTAATCCTCTGAGCTCCTTGAGGCTTCTGGGGGGTTGCATCTCTTGGATAGCACGGACTTTCTCCGGATCCAATGGATTCCTGTGGAAGTCACAACAAACCCTAGGAATTTGCCACTGGCTACCCCCAGGAAGGACTTGGTGGGGTTCATCTTCAATTGATGAGCCCGCATGATGTCGAAGACCACCCTCAGGTCTGCTATGTGATCACCTTTAGTGCGGCTTTTCACCGCGATGTCGTCGACATAACATTCCACCGTTTTGCGTATCTGCCGATGGAAAATGGCATTCATGGCCCTTTGGTAGGTTGCCCCCGCATTTTTCAGACCGAAGGGCATGACGGTGTAGCAATATACCCCTAGAGGTGTCCTGAAGGAGGTGTGCTTTTCGTCATCGGGATACATCTTGATTTGATTATATCCTGAGAACCCGTCCATAAAGGACATTCGCTCGAATCCACAAGTATTGTCAATCATGACATCTGTGATTGGCAATGGGAATTCGTCTTTGGGGCAGGCCTCGTTTAGATCACGGAAGTCGATGCAGATCCGGATCTTCCCGTTCTTCTTGGCGACGGGGACGATGTTGGCTACCCAGTCGGGATGCTGTTCCTCCCTGATAAAGCCGGAGTCAATAAGCTTCCTGACTTCTGATTGGATTGCCTCCATTATCTCTGGACGGAACCGTCGCTGCTGTTGTTTAACAGGCTTCATGTCCGGATTGATGTTGAGGCGATGCATAGCCACTTGAGGATCAAGTCCAGGCATGTCCTCATAATTCCAGGCGAAGACATCTATATACTCTTGTACAAGAGATATTAAATCCTTCTTCTCTGGAGGCGACAAGCCGTCACTTATGAAGATGGGTTTAGGATTGTCTTCATCTCCTAGGTTGACTTGAACAACCTCGTCTTCTGTGGGTGGCTCACGCTGTTCAAAGCGGATGTCCCAAAGAGCATTCAAATTTTGATCCAAGGATCTGTATCGGATTGGATCATTTCTTCATCTTCATCCTCCAGATGGCTTGTCGAAACCATGTTTACTGAAAGCCCTTTGAAGATGTTGCCGACACTGACATCTGATTCCCATGACGACGTGTCTGATGAGCAGTCATAACTTGACAGTCTCTCCGAATCAGAGGCTGATGGCACTGGAGTTGATATATAGCCCAACCCCCGGCGCGTCTGATGATAGTAATCAGGGGTTTTTCCTTTCGGTACAAAGGATCGAAGCAGTGTTCTTCTTCCTTTTCCGAAGTTCAATCCTGGCCTGTTGGTTAGATCATACCCCATGCGCTTCATCATCTTGAGCGTTCTCGGTTCATAATGATCGAACTGAGGGGATTCATCCTCACCTTCCGATTCTTCGTGGGGCATTGGTTCAGATGCGATTCGCCCAAAAAGTATTGGTCTTTGGCCTTTTCGTCTGGCTGGAACCATGAATACAGACTCTTGCGCGTCTCCATTATCCTGGTACGTCCCGAAGGATGATTTTATTGGTACATGCAATGATGTCAAAGCATCCATTGCCGACCAGACATCCTCATCTACGTCGGTACTAGTATCCGACGGTATTGAATCAGACTCACACGCAGGGAAATACGCGAAATCTAAATCTTCATTAATATACCAACCGCCTGTATCGTCGGTGGTATCAACATCGAGCTTATTAGTGCTCTTTACAATGGGCTCCAACTCCCACAGGCACTCTTCTTTCTCAAGCTCAATGTCAGCTTCATTACCAGAGTCTGGCTCCTCTGGTTGTGGGGTTTCATTAGTCTCCTCCGGATCCTGATATAAGAGGGAGTCCGTGAAATAATTTTCAACCCCTTTAAACGGATGCCTTTCGGCAATCAACGTTCGGACCTGTCCACTCTCGTCAATGTATTTCATGACATGGTGGAGAGTAGAGGGAACGATGGAATTGCGGTGAATCCATGGTCGTCCCAGCAACAGGTTGTAGGAGGTGTCCGCGTCAATGACGTAACACGTCACTTCCGACTTGAGGCTCCCGATCTGGCATTTGAGCTTGATCTTCCCCATCGGGCGGGAGCTGTTGGCATTGAATCCGTAAATAGTCGTCTGGGTAGGGCTCAGACGATGGGTAGGAATGCCTAGAAATTGCATAACCCGGCGAGGTATGATACTCAGCGCGGACCCTGGGTCTACCTGGATGCGGTTCACCTCGGATGACCCAATATACCCTGTGAAGTATAGGGGTCGGTCATGCTTCCCTTTAACCTGCATGTCGTCTGTTGTGAAGGTGATGCAGGGGCATTTGGGGAGGTGTGGAGGCAATCCTCTACATCTTCCTCCCTTGGCACGCAGGTCATAAAGACCTCAGCATTGGCCAAAGCTTCTTGTAGAGCCTCTCTGGTTGACTTTGATAGCCTCAGGAGTTCATACAAGGTAATGCGTGCCGGGATGTTGGCTAGTTGAGCCAAGACGTCGAAGCGGTAAGGTGTCGAGGATCCTTCCGTTACATCTTTCGCAAGAACTCGAGAAAACCGAGTTTCTTTCTGTTTCTCCCAGGCTGTTTAGAGGAGGGCTTGGCTGGTTCCACGGCTGGTTGCGGAGAAGCCGTTGCTGTCTCGCCGTACTGCTTCAAGTATGCCTGTCCTGAACGGGTCCCTGCCGTAGGTTGGCTGGGCTCTGCGGCCAGGACTATTGTTTCCTCTTCTGAGTCAGTCAGCGAGGGAACATCAGTGTCCGCTTCTCGAGAGGAGGCGCATATCACATGGCAAGATGAAGCCTTCCCTTTGCCTTTGGACTTCCTGTTGGTCACAGTCGTCCATTGTTGCTCGTCGACGAGGTCAGGGTGGACCCACATGATTTCCCCTCGAGGTGTAGGGACGGGTACCAAGCCTTTCTCCTGCTGCTGATGAGGGTCTGTGTTGACCACCCTCAGTTCTCCTTTCGGGACAGAGATCACCCCCACGGGTGTCGGGGGTCGTGTCCCAAACTGGAGAATCGACGTCATGTTGGCCGTCATCTTCTTCTGCTCCGGTCGGAGTTTTAATACCTCCGCGTCAATCAGAGCTTGAAGGATGTCCTTAAAGACGTAGCAGCTTTTGGTAGGATGACCGAGCATCCTGTGGTATAAGCAGTAGGTGGGATTGTCGGTCTTGCCGACTTCCTCCGGGCGCCTAATTTCAGGGAGCTTCAGTCGATTGCTCTTGTTGAGTAGCTTGAAGAGCGAATCGACGTGTTCCTCCTTGAAGGAATACTGCTTGTTGGGGCGTGGCTGGCTTGAAGAGCCACTTGCCCTGCCTGTTTGAGGTTTGATGGGAGATTTGGTCTCCGTCGCCAAATTATCCTTCCGCTTCGTCTGGAGGGAGGTGTCTGGTGCACGCCTTGTCGACCTCTCTGGCCTGGGCTTTCCCTCTTCCGCTCTGACGCGGGCGACAATCTCCTCAGCCTGTTCACCTTGCTGGACTAATTGTTTCCAGGTGCGGCTTTCAGCAACTCCTATTTGAGCAAGGAGTGAGGTTTGGAGATTATGGCGACATGTTTCCACCAGGGTGGCCTGGGTCATGCCGCTTGGACATCGGAGTGCCATGTTCCGAAATCTTTCTACGAAAGACTTGACGGACTCTCCCTTTCGCTGTTTTGTAGCTAAAAGGGTAGGCATTGTGACCTCCGAATCATCTTCGAAGAAGCGTGTCAGAAACAACTTCTCCAAGTCGCCCCAGTTCTTGATTGAACCTTCTGGGAGCTTCATGAACCATTCAAAGGCCAACCCTTTCAGGGTGCCGATGAACAGTCGCGCCAGGATGGCATCGTTATCTACCACATTCCCGGTCTGGGATTTGAAGTAGTAGATGTGCTGGTTGGGTGACCCCTTCCCGTCAAATGCTTGGAGAGTTGGAGCCTTGAACTTAGGAGGGTACGGGACTAAGTCCCACTCGGCCGGATATGGCCGGACTACTCCAGCTTCTTGGAGGCCTTTACGGTTGGTAAGGGCCTCGAGGCGCTGCTCCAGTTGACTCATTCTTTTAGCATGAGCCTTTCCCGGGTCTGGTCACTTCTTGCCTGCGACGAGGGCTTGGACACATCCGAGGTAGATCGTCGTGTCTCGTCAGAAGATTCGGAGGGTGGGCTTCCTCCCTTTCTCCCTTTCCCCTTCGGTCGTCTAGGAGGAGATCTCGCTCTTTCTTCAAGCAATTTCTCAAGCATATGCTTGAGGGAGTCAATGGATCTCTGTTGAGAGGCGATTATATCCATCTGGTGCTTCTGCGTCTGCTCTAAACGCCTGGTCGTCTCCTCAGGAGTGTCGGCCATGTAGGCGGAAGCCTCCTTCTCGACGGAAGAGTTTGAAGCCTGCGACTCCACTATAGCGGAGTGAGAACCACCCATTCTAATGCCGCGGGCTAAGGCATTATAGTCAATTGGGGGAATGGCCCCTGTCCGGGTGCGAGTGTGTTGATACACCCCCTCCGGTTCAGAGTCAGATTCCTCTGAGTTGACCATTAGTTGTTTTCCCTTGCTTCTGCTAGTCATGTTTGCAGTAAGCTCCGGGTATTCAACATCTGAGAAGGTTCTCCTCCTGTGGGAGCGTCTTCTTTTGGCTGACGGGGGAATCAGGGTCAGCTGTCTAATTAAAGACGGCTGTTGCACGCCTGACTCGCAATGGCATCCAGAGAGCATCTGGATGAGCTGTTGACAGCAGCATGGAGAAGTGGTCTGATTGGCACTCCTTTTCCTTGTCAAATAATCCCTCAAATCTGTGGGAGGGGGATTAAAGAGACTGGTCTCGCAACGTGGACGACGGGAGACAGTCATGTGCTGTTCAGCCTGGACACCGGTTTCAGAAAAGCGGCTGTTTGTCGCGGCTGCGTCACGCGCATCTGGCGTCTCTGTTGATATGAGACGCGACTTTCGCGTTGCTGTCTGATGCGTTGGAGCAGAGAGACTTGGGAGAGAGTGGGCTGCTGGGCCCCACGCCTATGGGCGCGTGCTTCCTGCGTTTGACAAGATGCAGAAGCTTCGCTTTGGCGTTTGGCAAGTTGGTCTCCAGAAGGCCCAACTTGGGGAGTCTCGCGTTTGGGTCGCCAAACGCGGATCTCTCGCACTGGACGAGGTGCGGGCAAGGCATCGGATCGTACACTGCGTTCAACCCCAGTCAGAAAACCAACGGTTCCGACCGAGTGTTTACGCGCGCGTCTTCTCTGTCGACGCTCGGCATTCCGATTGCGCCGTGGAGGAAGAGAGAAGCCAACAACTTCCTGGTTTGTAGAACCAGGGGTGTTTGCCACGCGGGTCTCCTGAGAGACGCTGACGCGGGCGTTCTGTGCGACACGGTCGATCGCACCAGTAGATGTGCCGGGGACCACGCGGGCCTTCAGAGAGGCGTTGGCGCGTGTGTTCTGCGCGACGCGGTTGATCGCAGCAGAGGAGTCTGAGGTTACGCGGGCCTTCTGGGAGGCGTCGGCGCGTGAACCAAACTTGGCACAGTGGGCAGCAGGAGCACCCGACAGAGCCTCAGATTGCGCTTCAGGGGGCTGTCCACTTGAGACCCTGCGGCAGACGCGGGTCTTTGGGCTCTTGGAGCCAGAAGAGAGGAACTCTTCATACTTCGCCTGGTCGAACTCGACGACGAGGGATTCGACCATTTTCCCCTTACGGAGAACGTCATCTTGCACCACGGTGCGCTCGTCAGTAACGAAGGTTGTCCCCAGCGGAGTCGCCATCTCTTGTAGGGGCCGGAAAGTTTGGTGGTCGGAGAAAGTGGTTTTAGCTGTAAAAGATTTCCTTGATTCAAGCGAAACGATTACAACCAAAAGAACTACTCTTCCCTCTTTTCCAGTTACAAGGGAGGGAGGATGTCTGAATTTTCCCTTTGTTTAAAGCTGGGTTCTTCGTGTGGCGATGGAGAGTGAATCTTGTTCTCCGTTGACCAGATGACCGTCCTGGACCGTCGGGGGTCTTCTCTTCGGTCGGTAGAAAGAGTAACTCAGCTCTGTCTACCAAAACTCTCAAAGAGGAGGTAGGCGAAGAGCGGCTAGTACTCAGTAAGCTCGCTGAAGAGTCGTGCTTCCCTCTTGATGATCCTCTTGCCTGGATTCGATCGATTTTGATGATGCCTTATCTCAAAGCTCTCTCCCTTCAAAACTCCGATCTTCGCCCCCTCCTCATAGCAAACAAGGCTATTTATAGGGGTCTCAGGGGGTGAAGGTGCCTCCTGAAAACGCTCCCGAATGAGGGGCCACTACCCGCTACATGCGCGGTGACTGGCCCCGCAATCAGGGCAGTTGCAACTGAGACGCGGGCGTTGGGCCGAACGCGCCTTGAAGTTTGAGACGCGGGCGTCGAGCCAAACGCACCTTGAAGTTTGAGACGCGGGCTTCAGGCCTTCACGTCTGGATGCTGAGGCGCGGGCGTCGGGCCGACGCGCCTTGATGCTGAGACGCGGGCTTCGGGCCGACGCGTCTGAACGTTGAGACGCGGGTGTAGAGCCAACGCGTCTTAATGCTGAGACGCGAGCATCGATTCCTCGCGTCTAGAGCTTGAGATTCTGCTTCCTTAATGGCTGGTCTGTTAGTCATTTTTAGACAGCCTACAGGGAGAGGAGGTCCATTCAGAGCAGCAAAAGTCCCGACAATGAGACGACCATTTCGACCAGCCCCCTTCCAGATGGCCCAACCAATTCCTATTTGTAACTATTGCCTGAAACCAGGTCACTCTCAACAAAATTGCCGTAGGGCAAATGGGTTATGCCTGGTATGTGGTTCCCGTGACCATACCATAGAAGTCTGTCCCCATAAAAGAATGGGAATAGCCACCCAAGCCTTGCCAGCACTTCCAGGGCCAAATGGACAGAGGAACCAGGGACCAATGGTTAGGAGAGCCCTTCCCCCTCCCCCACAGCAAGTTATCCGCCCAGTCCAAAGAGGAGTTAGGACTGCAGAAGGACGTGGAAGGGGACAAGCTTACAACTTGACAGAAGAAGAGGCCGAGGCTTCTGAAGAGGTGATAACAGGTAAAATCAGGTTACACTCAAAACCTGTTCTAGCCTCTTTGATTCAGGTGCTTCTCATTGTTACATCTCAGATCATTTCGTTGCCTTGCATTTTATACCTGTTAATCTTTAGACCACCAATGGGAGATTAGTACAGGGAACGGAGTAGTCATATCTACTAAAGTTTGTACTGATTGCCCTGTAGAACTCTGTAACAGGACATTGGCCATAGATATGCTCGTACTAGATACCAAAGGGTACGACGTAATCTTAGGCATGACCTGGCTCAGTAAATACTATGCGGTTATTGACTGTCGGGAGAAGAAAATTAAGTTCAGAATTCCACGTCAGCCGGAATTTCAATTTGACGGGGAACCTAAGGCTATCAAGAGAAACACTCGGATGACTACTACAGAGATTCAGAAGAAGGGAGTACCGGTTTGGGATGAATTCCCTGAAGTGTTTGCTGAAATCTCAGGACTCCCGCCTGACAGGATGATTGAGTTCTCCATTGATACCATTCCAGGCACAGTTCCAATATCCAAAGCTCCATACAGAATGGCACCCACTGAGTTAGAGATTCTAAAGAAACAGCTGCAAGAATACTCAGATAAGGGGTTAATTAGGCCAAGTACTTCACCATGGGGAGCTCCAGTGCTCTTGGCAAACAAAAAGGATGGTGGTAAACGGTTATGTATAGACTACAGAGAATTGAACAAAGTTACCATCAAGAATAAGTACCCCTTACCAAGAATTGATGATCTGTTTGATCAGCTTCATGGAGCTCGAGTATTTTCTAAATTAGATTTACAAACGGGTTATCATCAGCTAAAAGTAAAGAAAGAAGATATTCCAAAGACAGCATTCAGGACTCGTTATGGCCATTATGAGTTTCTAGTTATGCCCTTCGGAGTCACCAATGCCCCTGCAGTTTTCATGGATTTGATGAACAGAGTGTTCTCACCATATTTGGATCAGTTTGTAGTTATATTTATAGATGACATCTTGATATATTCCAAGAATGACAGAGAGCATGCAGAACACTTGAGAATAGTGTTACAGACTCTCCAGCAGGAACTACTTCATGCTAAGCGGAGCAAGTGTGACTTCTGGTTAGACTGTATAGCTTTCCTTGGACATATGATTTCAGAAGAAGGAATTTCAGTCGACCCCAGCAAAATCCAGGCAGTAAAGGACTGGCCATTCCTAAGACATTAACAGAAATTAAGAGTTTTATTGGATTAGCCGGATATTACAGGCGCTTTGTCCAAGATTTCTCTAAGATCGCAGCCCCGTTAACAAGGCTCACCCGAAAAGGGGAAAAGTATATATGGACAGAGGAATGTACTGCAGCATTTGAGCAATTAAAGAAAAGGCTCATTACAGCTCCAGTCTTGAGGACTCCCTCAGGAAGAGGAGGGATGGTTATATACAGTGATGCATCCGGAAAAGGCCTAGGGTGTGTATTAATGCAGCATGATCATGTCATAGCTTATGCATCCAGGCAACTGAAACCACATGAGAGAAATTACCCAACTCATGACTTAGAGCTGGCAGCAGTAATATTCGCATTGAAGATCTGGAGACATTATCTTCTGGGAGACAAGGTGTTAATCTACACTGATCACAAGAGTCTTAAGTATATTTTCACGCAGAAAGAATTAAACATGAACAGAGACGGTGGCTTGAATTGATGGCGGACTATGATATAGACTTACAATATCATCCGGGCAAGGTCATACAGTACCAGATGCATTGAGCAGGAAGCCAGAAAATAAAATGCTAGTACAACTCACTCAACAGAAGGAGTTGATTCAGGATGTCATAAAATGGACTTAATGCTAGTGCAAGGAACTGATAAGGCAGGACAGTTAATGACCTTTCAAATTCAATCAACCTTGATAAATGAAATTAAAGAAGCTCAAAAGGAAGACCCCAGATTACAGAAATTTAGAGCTCAGGTAGAGGCTGGATTAAGAACTGATATCCGTATTCATTCGGATGATGCACTATAATTTTGGTGACAGGATTTGTGTTCCCCAAGGAGAAGTGCGACAGAAAATTTTGGCAGAAACACATAGTTCGGCTTATTCCATACACCCAGGGGGAACTAAAATGTATCAAGACATAAAGCAGCAGTTTTGGTGGAATGCTATGAAGAGAGAGATAGCCCAGTATGTGGCCAAGTGCTTAGTTTGTCAGCAGATAAAGATAGAACATCAAGAACAGCTGGACTTCTACAACCTTACCAATACCCGAATGGAAGTGGGAACACATCACCATGGATTTTGTCACGGCACTACCTCGCAGTCCTAAGGGTAATAATGCAGTATGGGTAATCATTGATCGCCTCACAAAATCAGCTCACTTCATACCATTCAGGGTAGGTCAAACAACAGAAGTTCTGACAGACAAGTATATGAAGGAAATAGTTCGTCTGCATGGAGTTCCGGTTAGCATCGTATCAGATAGAGACACAAGATTCCGATCGCATTTCTGGGAAAGTCTCCAAGAAAGTCTAGGAACTCGTCTGAAATTCAGTACTTCATATCACCCTCAGACAGACGGACAATCTGAACGAACTACTCAAATTCTTGAAGATATGCTGCGAGCCTGCATGATTGAATTCAAAGGGTCATGGGAAGACTATCTTCATCTGGCAGAATTTTCTTATAATAACAGTTATCAGGCCAGTATCAAGATGGCTCCATATGAAGCCTTGTATGGAAGAAAATGTAGATCGCCGTTATGTTGCGACGAAGTCGGCGAAAGAAGACTTCTGGGGCCAGAGATCCTAATTCAAACAACAGACAAAGTCAGAATTATTAGAGATCACCTTCGGGCAGCACAGAGCCGACAGAAAAATTGGGCTGACACTAACAGAAGACCATTGGAATTCAGAGTGGGTGATCATGTATTTTTAAGGATATCACCAACAAAAGGGGTAATCCGATTCGGTACTCGCGGGAAACTTAGTCCGCGATACATCGGCCCATTCGAGATTTTGGATCGCGTGGGAGATGTAGCTTACGATTGGCATTACCGCCGTCATTAGAAGGAATTCATAATGTCTTTCACATATCACAGTTACGAAGTATGTCAAGGATGAGAGTCATATCCTAAATCACTCCGAACTGGAACTACAACCAGATCTGTCTTATAAAGAGCAACCGATGGCCATTTTGGATAAAAGTATCAAGACTTTGAAGAATAAGGCAATACCATTAGTATTGGTTTCTTGGAATAGGCATGTGCCAGGAGAGGCCACGTGGGAAAGAGAGGATGTTATCCGTGAGTGTTACCCTCAACTATTCACAACTTAGTTGGTAAAACTCTTTCTTCTTATTCTTCTCTACCGTCATCTTCCCTTCCTGAAATTTCGAGGACGAAATTTTTTGCAAGGTGGATGGATTGTAACACCCCGTCCTCAGAATACGTACTCAGATGCGCATCCTGAATTTTTCTACACTGTGTCATGTTTATTTATTATTTTCTCGTATTTTAGAAGTACTACATGATTTCATCTCTCTGGTAATCAAATTGGGTCAAATTTAGTTTTAACAAACCGTTTCCCAAGTTTTTATATTTTCATGATTTTTCAGATTTTCCTGAATTATTTTATAAACACCCAAAAATCAGGATTAATCGGTACCGCTGAGTTATTCTGGATTTTTAATTTACAACTGGGATCAAATTTTGAGAAACCGCTTTCACATATCTTCTTAGAATATTATTTCCTATCTTAATTCATTTTTGGGAATTTTCAAAATTTATTAGATTTCTGTCAAAACTGGCGTCGACCGACATTGACGGCCGATTCCAAGATTTTTAATTTCAAAACGATAAATAATTTCTTAAAACGAATTTCACCATGAGTCTTCAAATAATATTCTTATTTTTGAGAATTTTTGCGGGTCGTTCCGAGATACTTGATTTCGGGACGATTTCGGTATTTTTCCGAAAGTTTTCCGCATCCGCGACTCAATCCCGGGAATCCGCCTTTTTCAGCATTTTCACTCTTTAGTCCAAGAAAATATCTTCCCTTTTTATTTTCTTTTCCTTTTTCCTTTTTCTTTCTTCCCTTTTCCTTCCACCACAAGCTACAAAATTCTCCAACCTTCCTTTCTCTTCACCACAAATATCTCTTCAAAATATCCAACCTCTCCAAAATATCCAATCTCTCTCCCATCCCCATGGCCGGCCAAGAGTGGCCAAGAGAAACACCTCACCTCCCCATTTTACAAAAACCCCTCTCTTTTACATTTTTGGCATCTCCTTCACAAATCCAATACTATATAAACTCTCCTTCTCCTTTCTCCTTCATTTTTACTCCACTTCACCAAAGCCTTAACCTCCACCAATTCCTCCTTCATCTCCACCACAACCACAACCACTATAACTTCCTATCTTCATCTCCTTCCTCCTTCAACTCCATTAAACCAACCACAAACTCCAAAACACCACCAAAGCCTTCACCTTCTCCAAACTACCACCACCACACCATCATCTTCTTGAGGCCGGCCACCTCCTTTGGATTGGGGGTCGTGCTCTCCTTCATCATCGGCAAGACTCTAGGCCGGTACCCTCCTTTTGGATTGGGGTCGAGCTCTTCTTCGTCGGCAATATCACCATAGATTATTCCGGTAATCGTTCGCGATTATTCCGGATCGTTTTAGTGATACTTGACGACAACGATTATTCCGGACGCATAAAGTTTCAAAGTAACATTTTTAGGCGAGTAACTTTACTCGCCAAGACATGGACTTGTAAACTCATTTTTATGATTGTATTTAATGTCGTGCGATGTGGTTGTACTAAACCTAACACGGCCTCTCCTTAACACGGCGTTAGACCGGAGTTACCTCCTGCGTCTAGGCATTTCCTTAACGCAGCCTTCGCGTTATTGTATTGGGGCGACGCAAAGCTAAGCTCGCGTCTGTGTTCTATTTATATTATATTGTCATGACGCGGAGTTATACTCACGTCCGCGTTCTCCTCATGCCCTGATTTAAACGCAGGTCACGAGCCTCGCGTTTTGACACCTTCGTGACGCGATCCCCGCGTCTGTGAGCCCCGCGTCTGCTACTTTCGCGCCTGCTATGCCCATGTCGGTGTTCCTCTTGCGTTAACGCGACGCAGAATCCATGTCCGCATCCGCGTTCTCCTCGCGTCCTGACTTGAACGCAGACCTCGCGTCTGTGGCACCTTTGCGAATCCCGCGTCTCCTATTTTCGCGTCTGCTATTCCCGGACGAATATCACCTCTTGTCATGCTATCTCTTGACACCAGGCATGATACACCTGACTCTTATCACGATAATTGGAATGATACCGGACATCATGTTTTACAAACTTGATTTACGTGATAGTACAAATTGTACTCCTGATACTCCTATCTTCATAATTTTCTGACTTGCTCCTGCTCATTCCCGAAATCTGATAATTATCTAAAGAATTCATAAAATGAGACAACTTGCATCGGGTCGGGGGAAACATGCGGCTATCAATATATGTTCGTGTTTACAGTGGTATTAGGTATGTTGTGCAACTAAAACTTCCGGTCTGACCTGTGGGCCTCCAGGCGACCGAGGGGAGTGCTGGCTCCCTCCTCCTGATATCATCATGATAAAGGGCATACATAAGTCCCTCCTGATAGCCTAGCGGCAGTTCCGTTACCAAGCAGCGGAACATCCTGGGCCGTGGTCCCGGGTATGCACGGGACCCACTGTAAACATTGTTCGTTGATACCCCCGCTAGTTTCCAATAACAACCTTGCTTACTCGGATGTGGATCTATGTGTGCTGGGACGCTAGTCCACATAGCTAGACATCAAAGTAAGACAAGTAATAATAATAAAAGACGCCAACTGTGGATCCGTTGTATACGCTTGGATTACGGTGACATGAGATAAAGGTATATAGATGAGGGTTTCCTTGTTTGGATTATTCCTTCGAGGTACTAGTCTCATGAGGCCGTAACCTAAGCTAGTACAATGTCTTTCCAACTTTAACTCGTTATGCTTCCTTTACTTGCTGGCTGTCTATTCATAATACTGTACCAACTCTCATACTCATATCTCTTATGCCTCTCGGCTGTAACCTGATCATTTGTTTGGGAGGTCCTGATTCCCTTGAATTTGTATGTTCAGGTTCCGGAGCTTGGATTGAAGTGGAGCCTTCCACAGAAGATCAAGCTTTCTTTTCAGAACCGGCTGACTAGTCTCGGTTTCTGTTGTACCAGACTTTTCCTTCTAGCTCGCGGGATCTTCCTCCAGCTCGTGAGCATCTTGTGTTCATATTGTAAATTGTACTTTTGTACTTGGTTGTGATATAAGATACATGTATTATGTAATAGTATATCACACTCTGTGATAACTTTGTAACTTGTACTTCTCATGTTGGCATATGAATGAATACTACGTTTTGTCGTACTCTTATTCTTGCTTGTACTGATGCTTAGCGTATATACGTGAGGGTATTTCTGACCTGCGTATATGCGTCGCAGTGACGTCCCCGTACCCGTGGGATCGGGGCGTTACAAGTGTAGCCGGATTCCCCGTGAAGGGCTCTGAACTAACTCCTCAAGATTCCTCTAGATAAGAGTTGATGTGTCGCATTGGCTCTCTTGGTTGAAAACTAGTGTTAGCATACAATCCCCAAGCATATAACAATTAAGCACACAATGTATATCTAGCATATAAGGATGAAAGCAATATAAGTATGCAAAATATAAAGACAAGGAAATAGAGAGAGAGAGCAATAGCAAACACGAGGGATTTGTTTCGAGATTCGAGCACACTTGCTCTACATCCCCGCCTTCAACACTATGAAGGATTTCCACTAGAATCGATCCCACCGGATCACTCTGTCACGCCCCGCTTCCCAAAATACGTTGGAGTGGAGACGCGACATGAGTCGGCGATGCATATACGCAAGGAAAATCCCTCACGTATACGCGCTAAGCCTTAAGTAACCTGAGACAAGCTATAAATCTAACTGTAATGAATACTGCAATGCCACATATAAATAATCACGCATGATATCATATGAATCAAGGGCTAGAATAATAACTGGAATAAGAACTGAATCTGATATAACAAGCAACAGAAAATAATACGAAGACTGAAAAGATAAGAGTACCAGATAGAATAGGAAGAAGCTCCAGTTATTCGCAGAAGCGTACAGCCTCAACGAACATCTGCAAACCGTCCAATATCTGGACGTGCAAATCCAGGGTCGTCAGAACGCGACCATGGTGAGTGTGTGTGTAAAGGGGAAAAAGCTCGTGCATAAGAACAATGTGCATAAATGATAATAAGAGCAACTGCAAATATAACATAACTGAATAACAGATAAACAACTGCAGATATAAGATAAATAAATATCATGACATGAGAAACATCTGAACTGAAGCATATCTGATATCAATATCAACAAGATAAAAGACAACTATCTCATCTGTAAACTAACTGATATAAAAGTCATCTATCTCAAATGTAGACTAATAGCAGATGTCAAGATGTGAAACCTATATGTCACTAGTCTGGTTGGTTATTATTAACCTAACTAATGTAGTACTTAGCTGTGTCCCATACCACAGCCGTTTTCCCACATATCAAACAATGTTATCATTGTTGTAATTGCCTGCCAATGTAGTGCATGTGTTTTGGAAGAGTACCGTGCATGCCGGTACCACGGTCTATCACCCCTGGCACTGAACCAGGACAAGCCACTAGGCTCTAACAACTGAAGACCACAGCCCCACACGAAAAGACAACTAGTGTGGCGCCGTAATCCGGGCATAGCCCTGATAACTAACACCCCTGGCGCTAAACCAGGACAAGCCGCAAGGCTCTGACAACTGAATGGGTAGCCAGTACTACCCTGGTTCCCCATGGTTGGAACCCACAACTCGGTACCATAAGAATCCTTCCAAAATACACGACATGCATCATCAGGCAATTACCCCTTTTCCCCGGGTTATGGTGTCTTTTATTAATAAGCAATCAATGTTATTTAATATGTAATAGTAACCAATATCTCCAACATCTGCTGATGTCAATACCAGCTGATAATCTGACAACTAGTAACTGATAACTGATATCTGATAACTGTGATATCTCACAACTATGATATCTGACAACTAATATCTGACATCTGAATAGAATACTGGAGATATAACTACTAACACAAAGGTGATACAAACAACTAGTCTCACTGACAACTATAACTAGTAACTGATCTCTGCCATCTCATATCAACAATGAAATACATGATCACTGATCACTACCACAATGTATCACTGACAACTGGAGTCACTAATAACTGGCAAGCTGATAACTGGTACAGATCTCTGCCAACTCATATAACTCTGAAGTACAAGATCAATAATATCAACTACATCACTATCACAATTACTCAATCTCTACTAACTGAAGTAATCCAGTCTCTAACATCTTAACAAGTCCACATCAATACTCAAATGAATCAGAAGGTATATCTCCGAGAACCATATGTCAACATACACCACAATCATATTTGAATAGGAAACATCCTCAAAGAACATCGAAACAAGTCAACATCAATATCTGAGTGAATCATCAACTAAGTTATTATCAATGAGAGAATATCAAGTCAAGAGGTCCTCTACATAAAATATATCAAGCTCATCTTAATGCATATCAGGTTTAACCATAAAGAATGTAAATCCAATATCATTTATAACATAAGTTCAGTCCAACTCCGAATAAGTTCATGTACCAATCCAATTGTCATAATCTTTTAGTAAGGTAAGTTCACATCCAATATGTCCTCGATCAACTGCAGGTAGAATAGTAACTTCTAATACTAGACATCAATGACATATCATCTGACAGATCCCAAATGCCAACAATGTCCATCTCATCTAAATATCAGTCAGGCTCTAATAAAAGGAATATAGATTCTGGATAACTTCTAACTCAAGATCAATCTAAAGCACAACTCAACTAATCCAGTCATATATGATATGTTCTCAAATACTCAACTAAATAAGTCATGTCTAATCACTGAACATCATTCAATGTAAATAACATAAATCCAGATCAATCTGAAGTCATTACAACCAACTCATAACTCCAATAGTTCCATAACAATCGAGTATCAATACTCTTCAAGTATTCCGATACATTAATCACCGTTCCAACATATATCCATAATCAGGCACAGCTCCCTCACTCTAACAATCTAATCTGATTTCCAAGTCTTCACAATCACCACTTCTATTAAGATCATTCACAATATCCCAACACTCGGTATCACAACATATTCGTGCATATAAGTTCTATCATGATATCTCGACACTAGGTACCATAACATGTACATGTATCTAAGTTCTATTAGATCAAGTCATTACCACCAATATCCATCTCTCATATCATGTACATCCATCTATATCCATTACACAATTCATGGGTGAAGTTCACAATTCATCTAGTAACCATACACAACTAACAGACTCACATTAGTCGACTATAGAGGTAGTCCAAGTCGACTAGGGACAAGGCAAGTCGACTAGCCTTCTGCCAGAACAGAAGACAGAGGCACTACAACGCCTAATCTCCCACACAATAAAATATACATATGTCTCCTCTCTCGCACACATCAACATACATAATGTCCACATTATTCTATGTACACAATCGAATCAAAATAGAATCAATTACATATAAAGAAATGGAACCGAAAGGAGTAAACACTCACCTTGGGGGATCTGCTCGTTACCGGGCGAGTCACCGTTACGGTCGCTGTGGCGCCGCTCTTCGCTGTCGGACTGCACAGGACGGTAGCCAGGGTGCTGGGGAAGACCTGGCTGCAATCTGGGGATCTCGCGCTCGCCGGAAGGGCCTGGAATCGCCGCTCGCTCGCTGCCTGTGCTGCTGGTCTAGATCTGGATCTGCTGTGCGCGTCGCCGGGCGAGTCGCTGCCGCAGTCGCTGTGGTGTCGTTCCTCGCCATCGGACTGCACGGGAGGGTGGCCAAGGCACTGGAGAAGGTCACCGTGCTGGTCTCCGGCGACGGGCTGGCGTGGATCAGGAGAACGGCCTGCTCGCTCGCCTGTTGGATCTGGTCGTGCGCAGTCTGGACTGTTGGGGAGATTGGGGCCGTGTGTCGCCGTATTGGCTAATGGTGGCTGTCCAGGTCTGCTGGGGAACTTGGCTGGCCTGTTGGCGGTGTTGCCGAGTCGCCGTGGAGGGGATCTGGTGCTCGTCGGAGGTGTTGCACAGATCTGGACAAGGGGCTGTCCAGATCTGCTGCTGTCGCTGGATCTGTTGTGCCGTTGTCTCGCTGCCCTGCTGGAGGATGCGCCAGACCTGGCTGCGGCCTGCTGCTGCTCGTGGACGCTGCTGCAGTTCCGTCGCTGTTGCAGGAGGAGAGGAGGAAGAGGGGCTGTTGCCTGGTCGTGTGCTAATCTGCTTGTCAACAGGGGCGGCTGGCTGCCTGCGAACCAGGCTGCGGCCTAGTCTGCTGCGCCATCAGGAAAGGAGGGGGCTGTGCGGCAAGGAGGAGAGCCTGGGGTTTTTCACAGCCTGCTGGAGGAGGGATCGGGGCTGCTGGATCTGGTGATGTGGTAGTTGCGCCAGGGAGGAGAAGCTGTTGCGAGTGGGCTGTTGCGCACTCGGCATGGGGAAGATGCGGCTGTTGGAGTTATTTGGCTGGCTGTGCTCCTTTGAGGTCTGCGCCAAGAGGTGGCCTGGGCTAGATTTGAGTGCAGGGTGCAAACAAGAGGGGGTGCGCAATGGAGAGGAGATCAGCTGGGCATGGCTGTCGTCGTGTCTCGCCAAGGAGGGTTGCGCAACCTGGAAGAAGGGTTGTTGCGGCAGTTTGGGGAAGAGGTGCGGCTGAAGGATTAGGAGGAAAAGATAGAGATTAGGTTTAGGATTAGATGATAGGATTATATATTGGGCTATTGGGTATTAGGTTTGGGTTATTGGGTTTGGGTAGAAAATAGGTGTAATGGGTATGGGTGATGGATGTAGATTGGGTTTGGATCCAATAAGATAATTATTGGGTATCGGATCATCAAGTGGGTAAATGCGAAGTAGGATAAAAGGCCAACAAGGATACACAACCTGAATGAATAACATTAGTACTAATACCAATATTAAAATGAATATGTAATACCAACCACAATTAATAATTGTCAACATTAAAATAGGTGATATAATATCATCACTAATAATAATTAATAAACACTGACAACATATAAGGATACATTATTAGAAATAGCAATAAATAATAATGGAAGAATAATTTGCTATTTACTATCTGAAAATAATTTTGCATATCCAACAATAATAATCACGAGAGAAATAGATTAACTTGATTATTAAAAATAATCGGTAAATCAAAATAAATACTTTAGGAATATGAAAATACTGTATTACTAGGTAGGGACCTTACACACTCAGTGCCGCAACACCTACAAGGCGAGTTCACACTTGAACTCCTTGGACTCTCTAGTCCCGTACACACCGCAAGCTCTCTAGCTCGCCGAGGCCGCACCTCAAACAAAGAGTTCACACGCGAACTTGAAACAACCGCGAACGCACTCGTCCGCCTCCTCAAAGTACAAAGTAGAACTTTGGTGATCATAACTCTTGATCACCTAAAATCCTCTCACAACAAATCCCTATAAGTAGATATAGCAATAGATGGCTCAAGTGTTGTGTGAGAAAGTAAGGAAAGAGATGGGGGAGGAAAACTCAAGAAAATCACTTTTAACACTCTTGATAAAACTCCCCTTTTGATTGAAATATTGGCTCTAATATAAGTGGAGAAAACCTCTGAAAGAGTAGAAAAAACTGGCTCAAAAACTCTCCTAAAATCTTATGGAAAATAGCCCCCAAATGCCCCAATTTATAGAGTTAGAAAAACTAGCCGTTAGGGAGCAGAATGACCTGTCAGTCGACCGCCCGGTCGACCGGCCAACGGTCAGATTTCTAACCGTTATGCCAGCGGTCGACCGGTCGGTCGACCGTGGACCTGGAACAGAGAGCAGAGCTCTCCCGGCACCAGCCCAGTTGACCGGAGCTTTTCAGAGAGCAGAAGCTCTTTGGCGGTCGACCGGGTCGGTCGATCGGCCCTCCAGCACTGTTTGGCGTGCATATCTATGCACGTCGGTCGACCGCCCAGTCGACCGACTTCAAGCTGCGGTCGACCGGTCGGTCGACCGGCTGAAGCCAGGCAGGTTTTTCTGGGATAAAAATGTTGGTCATTTTGGCTCAAATAAATCCCATAAAATCATGAAAAATCTACAAAAATAGTTTTAACACTTTACTTTGATAAACAAACATGCTTGAGCAAAATCAAGACATGTTACAAATAATTTGGACTATTTTTGTAACTTGAAAATTTGGCTAAAAACAAAAACTGTATTTTTCCAATTGATTTTTTCAAAACTTCTCTAAATACAAAAATAAGATATTTAAACTCTTTTAAAGCATAGAGTGTATGGATATGATCCACTACACAAACATGGTGAAATATCTATGTTTTTGACATTAAACACTAAACATGGTTTTGGTTAAAACATATAACTTGAAGACCAAAAAAAAACCAAACCGGTATTTTGTCAAAATGAAAAGTCTTTTCTAAAATGAAAATTCTTTTATGAAAACTCATCTAAATTAAGAGTGTGTGTGCATATGGTATACTTGAGCAATCCACTAACTATTCTATCCTTTACATTTTAATCTAAAATAAAATCTTATAAAACAAACCTAGACATAAGTCTTGATCTTGAAGTCTTCTCATCTTCTGAAATGCATTTGCGTCCAACAGTGAGTCTCTCTTGAGTAGTTGATGTGATCTTGATGCATAGGCTCATGAATCAAACCGTGCTAGCTCCAAAACTTGACTTTAAATCCTTTGTTGAAGCTATATACCTACTAAGATCTTGATCATGAATCTGTCACTAATTAAGCACATAATCATTAGTACTATAACTACATGAGTTGATCATCATCAAAACTAGAGTGATGGGCCTTTGTCCAACACTATCAGATAACACAATCATTTACGTCGTTGGACCTTGGAATGTACCTACATCATTTAACAAATTTGTTGACTTTGGTACCCAAATTTTCTTGGGTCCTTGAAAGTTAGTATTTCGAACCCAACATGATTATGTGATGCATTAAGCATATCATAGAAAATTTAACCAAATGACCTTTATGACCACAATATGTGCATGAAAAGACTTTACCATACATGAATGCATGATGTGTGTGTGGAGTGTGAGCATGTTTAGGGTGCTTGGCATGATGTAAAGGTTGTGATTTATGAACATGAGCATGAATAGCATGTGAATGTTTCTTTGGGACTTGTTTCTTAGGAAACATAGCCTCTAGTCTAATCTTATCAAATTCACATTTCTTCAAAACTACTCCTAATGAATCAATTTTCTCTTTTAGTATGGAAATTTCATTTTCATCAATTTGTAAAAATTTACCTTTGTAAGAAATTTTATAGTTATCAAAGTCCTTTTGTGTAGAAACAAGAGTAGAAAGCAATTCATCCTTTTCTTTTGTAAGAGTGAAAACTTTATAATTGACAGATTCATTTTCCCTTTTCATTTTCAAGTATTCTTTTTGAGAAAATCGTAGTTATGAGATAGTTCTTCAAAAGCTTCTCCTAGTTCATCCATGGATAGATCACAATCAATGGAAGTATCGGGAGTTACCTTGCTTGTGCCATGAAGCACATGTTGGCGGTGTCGACTTTCTCATTGGATTCACTCTCTGAATCCCAAGTAGCCTTTAAAGCTTTCTTTTTGCATGGCTTCTTGGAGGTGGACGGCTTGGCTTTTTCCGGACATTCCGCAACTGTGACTCGGCTTTTGGCAATTGAAGCAAATGATTTTCTTCTCTTCTTTACCTTACCATCTCCTTCTATTTTGGAACTTTGTCTTGTTGTACATTTTTCGAACGTTCTTTACAAGAAGAGAAAGATCTTCATCATCCTCTTCTTCATTATCGTCGTCGGTGTAGTTGGAAAAACTCTTGAAGGCAATAGCTTTCTTCTTAGGAGGAGCCATCTCTTCTCTTGCTCCATTTCTTCCTTGTCATTGAGCTCCTTCAAAGTAGTGGCTTTGACTTCCCAAGATGGAGGGAGTGCACGGATGATCTTCCTCACTTTTTGGTCGTTGTCAATCCCGTCACCTAAAGAAGAAAGTACATTAGTAATCTTTATTAATTTAGTAATATATCATCTATGGTTTCATTCTCTTGCATAGAAAAATTTTCATATTGGGAATGAAGAAGGCCGATTTTTGCTCTCTTTACCTGTGAAGTTCCCTCATGAGTGACAAGTAAGTGAGTCCAAATCTCATGTGCGAATTTGCAATGAATGACTCTTGAAATATCATCGTCATTAAGAGCTTAAAGTAAGGCATAGTGTGACCTAGCATTAGCATCAAACTCCTTCGTGACAATATCGGACCAAGTGTCCTCATCACCAAGGGGTGCACTAAAAGGTTTGGTCACCGTCTTTGCAACCCGGCTTCCTAAGGATTGTAAAAATATGGTCATCTTAACCTTTCATATGGGAAAGTTAAGGCCATCAAACTTGGGTGGGGTCTTAATTCCTTCGGCCATTTTTACTAAGTGTATGAGGATGAAAAATGAATAGAGTGATTAGCAATAAAGGATCTCTCTAAGGTTGTTAAGCCAAGAGCCTAGAGACCAAAGCTCTGATACCAATTGAAAAATACCTAGAGGGAGGTGAATAGGTGTTAATTCTAATCTAATGATCTTTTTAAATAAGTATGTGTATATGATGCAAACGGTCACTTAAAATAAGAAATTGAAGCCGAATTCCCTGTGAAGGGCTCTAGAACTTCTCCTCTTTGATTCCTCTAGATTATGAGTTGAGGCGCGTATTGCTTTCTGTTGGCCAAAGGCCTTCCACTCTAGTTTGATGATGATCAACTCATGAAGTTATGTTTACTAATATTCTTGTGATTTTAAGTTTCAGATCATTAGCAAGATATTAGTTTGGTGATAGCTTCAACAAAATGTTTTGGAAGCTTCACAAGTGATTCCAGGGCTCAAGCATCAAGATCACACTTTGTCTAGTTCATGGATGGAGTTTTGGATCGGGTCTACTTGAAGATGGAGATCGTCAAGAAGACTTAGGTATCCTAGTTTAGGTTTGTGTGTTTTAGATCCATATTGTAAAGCTTAGTATAGTTGATATGCTCAAGTGCACAATACACACACGTTTCATGTTTTGAATTTGGTTTTAATGAATAGTAGATCAAAACAAGTTTAATTGGTTTATGTATATTAGATATGTTCTATTTATACATGCTTACTTAAACTTCTTATACAAACTTATTTTGACTTACCTATTCATGTATCTTTATGGTTTGGTATTCTTACAAAACATGTTTTATGGATTTAAAGACAAAAACTATGATATATCTTGTTTCATGTATATTGGACCTATGTCCATATACAATATGCTTAAATGTGTTTAAAATATCATGTTTTTGTATTTAAACAAGTTTTGGGAAAAATCAGATTTCCTATTTGAAAAATCAAGTTTGATAAAATACAAGTGTTGGTTTTGATAAAATTTACAAGACATCAAAATGAGTTCAAATGTTTATTATTTGTCTTGAAATTTTTATCACAAGTTTGTTCATCAATATAAAAAGTTAAAACAAGTTTTATGAATTTTAGAAAAGATAAAAGTATTTTTCAAATATGTTTTATACCAGATTCTGACCCAGACCTGTCTGTCAGGCCAGGCTGATCGACCGTGAGTTCGATCGAATCATGAGCCGGTCAACCGGTACAGTCAACCGACGTGCACAGAGCCGTGCACGTCTAGCAGCGCAGTGGGGCGGTCGACCGAGCAGTCGACCGTAACTGAGAGCAGTGCTCTCTGTTTATTTCGGTCGGCCAGGCGGTCGACCGGTTTGCTCCAACGGTCGGATTTTTGACCATTGGCGGTCGACCGGCCGATCGACCGGAGGTCTGTCAGACTGACAGATCAGCCTAACGGCTAGTTTCTAGTTTGGCCTATATAAACCCCATTTTTCTAGGGTTTTGGCTAAGATTTTTAGAGCTGATTTTTCTCCATTCTCTGATTTTAAAAATAAGTTTTCAAAAGAGTTTAAAGTGCCAAAAAGATTCATCTATTTGTTTTTAAGTGTTTTGTTATTTTCAAAGAAAATAGGTTTTTTGGAAAACTTGTTTATTGTTCTTCATTTCCATATCTATTTGTATTTTCCAAAGAGTTTTTCTTTGATCAAAACACTTATTTTCCACACTTGAGCTATATCTTCTATCCTAATCTATTAGGATCTTTGTTTATGGAAAAGAGAGTTGTGGTCTTTGTAACCACTTGTTGTAAACCCTCCTTTTATTTGTGTATTCCTCTTTGGTAGAGGTTGATCGGAGTGGTATTGGTTTGTATCCCTCTTCGGTAGAGGTGATTGAGTTTGGTTGTTGGCTACGGGCCTTATCCCTCTTCGGTAGAGGTGGATTGTGGTTGTATTGCCTCATTGGAGGTTGTAAGGTTGAGAGAGGAGTTTGGTACTCCTATAGTGATTAGAAATCCTTCACGGTGGTGAAGGCGGGGATGTAGAGCTGGTGCTCGAACCTCGAAACATATCTTGTTGTTTGCGTTTGATCCACTTGTCTCTTTTACTCTCTCTCTCTCTCTCTCTTTATTTAATTTAGCAAAGCATCTTCAATCAGTTCATTCATCTTGATTGCTTGCATTTGTACCTTGCATATTTCATATTGCTATATCTTGTATATGCTTGGTTGTTTGTGTATGCCTCACTTATACTTAACCAACAAGAGCTTCACATAGCACCTCAACCCATTCAAGGGGAATCAAGAGGAGTTAGTCCAGAGCCCTTCACGGAAATTCAGCTACACTTGTTTGTTGTATTAAGTGTGTTGCAAAATTTGCATTAGCTTCCGCATTTAGTTTTCATTTAGTTATTAGATTAGCATTTACACCTATTCACCCCCCCTTTAGGTGTTTTTCAATTGGTATCAGAGCCTACGCTCTTGATATTTATGCTTAACATCCTAGGAGTGAGATCCTTTGTTTGCTAATCTATTGTTTGCATTTGCTTGCTTGCACACATAGTTTATACCCATGGATTGCTTTTCACCTCCCATGTTCGATGTCTCCAACATTGACACATAGAAATATAGGTTGTCCATGTATTTAAAGACCCTAGGATTGCATGTTTTCCTTGCCGCTACCAAGAGATGTTTTCTTGGTGACCGCAATCATATAGGGGCCAATGCATTAGTCCTTGAGGCTATTAGAAGCACATTATCTAAAGAATATTTTTTACGTGTTTCTAACTTTGATTCCACCTTTGCAGTGTGGAATTTGTTGACAACCACAACCACCATCTCCGAGCTTCAATTGCCAATCCAACCGGAGGAATCTAGTGGAGAATCCGATTCTCAATGCTTCATGGTCCAAGGGAATGACTCCCTTGAGGTACAATCGGAAACTCAACTAGATAATGATAGTTTTGATGCTAGTTCTACATGTGATGATCATTTTGATGCACATGCTTTGAATGAAGAACTTTCAATAGTTTGTGAAAAATTAATTGAGAAATATAAATTTTTGAAAAAGAAAAGTCTAGATATAAATAATGAAAATAAAAAGTTAATTGCTAGACTTGATATTGTTTTGCAAGAGAAAGAGGAGATTTCCAATGAGAGGGATTCATTGAAATCTCAACTTGATCTTGCACTTAAAGAAAATGAATTTTTGAAAAATAAAATGATTGTAATGATATTTTAAAGAAAAATGAAAACTTGTCTTTGAAACTTGGTTTTGTTTTAAAGGAGAATGTTGCTTTGAAAAATAAAATAATTTCTATTTCAAATGATTTAATGAGAAAAACATTATTTTGCAACATAAATTGATTTTCATATTTGCCATGCTAGTGTAGCTTCTTCATCTAGTCTACCTTTAGCATGTACCTCTTCTTCTAGGATTAATGATGATATTGGTTTGTTAAAGAAGAGAGTAGATTGTTTGGGCTCCACTTTGAGCCAATGTGCCAAGAGCCACACACATTTGGAATCTATGTTTCGCAAGAAACAAATTCCATCTATTATGCATGCACACCCCCCACGGCATACACATGCTCCTCACACGACACCATCACACTATGTATGCTCATGTGTTACTTGTACACATTGTGGACGTATGGGCCACCTTACTAAATTTTGCTTTGATAGATTACATACTCCTAATTTAGCAAATAAGTTTGTTTGGGTTAGAGAAGGTACTAACCCACATGGACCCAAGAAGATATGGGTACCAAAGACCACCCCTCCTATTTGTGTGTAGGTGTGGGCTCTCACATGACGTGAGAGTTGCCGTACCTTGGAGTGGATGCGTTCCGAGCTTCCTAGAAATCAATTGGATGCATCACTTTCAAGGGATGTTTGGTGGAGAGAACCACCATTGTTTTGGAGACAAGGAAAGTTGCCTTCTTGGTTTTGGTAACGATTCCTAACTCCTAATTATTGTTTACATGCTTTCATATTCATTTGTTTTATAGCATATTTTAATGTTTATCGATCATTATGAAAATGCCATGTTAATTAGATTAGTGTAATACATGTTAGTTGTTTGAGACACCTATGTTTAATATGGACTTATACTTTTGTGTTCTCACCTTGTTTTGAACTAATATGTATAACCTAGATCTAATGCATATGCATGTACATATTGATCATATGAAGTTTATGATTTGTATTTCATAATTTTTTTGATGTTTATAGTTTATTATGAAAATACCATGATTATTAAATCCTTGACATACATGAATAGCAATTTGAGACACCCATATTTAAAATGGATTATTATTTTGTGTTCTCATAGTTGTTTAAGCTATCATGTTTATTATAGTTTAATAACATGTGAATTTTCCTAATAATCATGTTTAAGATTTATCATAATGATTTTTATCATGTTTTCATGCTTTATGTCTTCATTACACGTTTAGATATTAGTTTTTATTAAGACTAGGATTTATACTTGTGCATATAGTGGGTCACAAATAGATCTATATATGTTTGTGCTTGAATGCTTGTTTGTACCCATTAGATGTGTTAGTATAATCTAGTTTTGATGATCCATACATTTTAAACTTGTATTCCCATTTTGGTTTTATTTTATAGATCATGTGTTTTACATTTCATGTATATGTGCATTTTGCCAAACTTTAAGATATACATGTATACCTTTGAGTCATTTGATTTTCCTGCAAATCTATATATATGGACTCAATTGTGTTTAGGGATATGTATGTATACCTATTGTGTTGACAATTCATACATATACCTTGAAATGAAATTAGTGAATGAAAATTTAGTTTTTCATGTCTATCATGTTTTCATGTGTTTATATTTAATTTCATGTATATGTCCATCTTTTTCAAACTATTGATTATATATATACATCCTTTTTGAGTCACGTGCCTTCATGTATATATCTTTGTGGTCTCGTTGTGTATGGATATGTATGTATATTTTAGTTTGTATTAGACATAAATATGCCTTGAAGATTAAATAGTTTTATTAATTTTTATGTTTCCACGATTAAAGGAATTTAATTGAGCTTAAGGGAATATTTTTCATAATTGTGATCCTCACATTTTATTTGCACACTCACATTTATTATTTGCTCATGCTTTGTTTTCATGAGTCATTTATATGCTTCATTGACTTGAGTGTTGGATATCATGTGAATTTTATATTTTATGAAAAATTATTTGTTTTTTATTCCTTACTTGAAGGATTTCGTACTAGTTAACAAAACTTTCTATTTTAACTAGTTCGTATTCTTCGTTGTGATATGAGTCATACCATGCTTCTATTGTTATTTCAATTGGTATCATTGAACTCTTTCAATTGGTATCAATTTTGATCATTTTTGTATACTCATATGTTTGCATGTATGAATACTTTCAATTCTAATGGTATCAATATAAATTGGTATCTAATTTCCATACATATATATTTGTTTATGCTAAGCTTGAAAATATAATGATTATAATGTTTTAAATTGATTTAGTTTTCAATTGGTATATTATTTCAAGCCTATGCATTGTTTTAGTTTGTATTTCATAAAGGGGGAGAAAACTTGCATTTCACATTTTACAATAAGTGATGATTGTTCTACTTCTTCATGTAATGCATATGTGTAGGGAAGTTAACTTAGCGTCTTCCTCTTCATGAATGTATATCGCATATATCATTTATTGATTGTTTTATGTTCACTTTCAATTAATTGAGTGTACATCTTATGATTTGTTGTTTTTAACCCTTTGTTGTTTCTTTGATTAGAACAAAAAGGGGGAGAAGGATTTGGATTTATATGCATGTCTTTGTATGCATTTTTTTGAAAGATGAAAGAAAAAAAAAGTTTTATCTGTTCATTTAATTGGTATCTAGAGCACCTTTCACATTTCATTGGTGTCTAGATCATGTTTTATTGATAGAAGAATTTGTTTATGTTTTGTTTTTGCTCTACCCCTTTATTGATGATTGACAAAAAGGGGGAGAAAGATTTTGAGTTTATAGAGTTTATATGCATGCTTACATTTTGCATATAGAATATCTCATTTGGTATCTAGAACCTTTATCGTTTATGCATTATCATTCATGCATAATTATTGTTTATTTGTATGCATGAGTTAAGGGGGAGCTTCCTTGAAGCTTACCTTTAATCCATGCATATATAACTCCATGAGTTTTGTCATCATCAAAAAGGGGGAGATTGTTAGCCCAAAGGCCTTCCACTCTAATTTTGATGATGATCAACTCATGAAGTTATGTTTACTAATATTCTTATGATTTTAAGTTTCAGATCATTAGCAAGATATTAGTTTGGTGATAGCTTCAACAAGATGTTTTGGAAGCTTTACAAGTGATTCCAGGGCTCAAGCATCAAGATCACACTTTCCTAGCTCATGGATGGAGTTTTGGATCGGGTCTACTTGAAGATGGAGATCGTCAAGAAGACTTAGGTATCCTAGTTTAGGTTTGTGTGTTTTAGATCCATATTGTAAAGCTTAGTATAGTTGATATGCTCAAGTGCACAATACACACACATTTCATGTTTTGGATTTGGTTTTCATGAATAGTAGATCAAAACAAGTTTAATTGGTTTATGTATATTAGATATGTTCTATTTATACATGCTTACTTAAACTTCTTATACAAACTTAGTTTGACTTACCTATTCATGTATCTTTATGTTTTGGTATTCTTACAAAACATGTTTTATGGATTTAAAGACAAAAACTATGATATATCTTGTTTCAGTATATTGGACCTATGTCCATATACAATATGCTTAAATGTGTTTAAAATATCATGTTTTTGTATTTAAACAAGTTTTAGGAAAATCAGATTTCCTATTTGAAAAATAAAGTTTGATAAAATACAAGTGTTGTTTTGATAAAATTTACAAGACATCAAAATGAGTTCAAATGTTTATTATTTGTCTTGAAATTTTTCACAAGTTTGTTCATCAATATAAAATGTTAAAACAAGTTTTATGAAATTTTAGAAAAGATAAAAGTATTTTTCAAATATGTTTTATACCAGATTCTGACACAGACCTGTCTGTCAGGCCAGGCCGGTCGACCGTGAGATCGACCGAACCATGGGCCGGTCGACCGGTACAGTCGACCGACGTGCACAGAGCCGTGCACGTCTGGCAGCGGAGTGGGGCGGTCGACCGGGCGGTCGACCGTAACTGAGAGCAGTGCTCTCTGTTTATTTCGGCCGGCCGGCGGTCGACCGGTTTGCTCCAACGGTCAGATTTTTGACCGTTGGCGGTCGACCGAGGTCTGTCAGACTGACAGATCAGCCTAACGACTAGTTTTTGGTTTGGCCTATATAAACCCCATTTCTCTAGGGTTTTGGCTAAGATTTTTAGAGCTGATTTTTCCCCATTCTCTAGTTTTAAAAATAAGTTTTCCAAAGAGTTTAAAGTTCCAAAAAGATTCATCTATTTGTTTTTAAGTGTTTTGTTATTTTCAAAGAAAATAGGTTTTTGGGAAACTTGTTTATTGTTCTTCATTTCCATATCTATTTGGTATTTTCCCAAGAGTTTTTCTTTGATCAAAACACTTGTTTTCCACACTTGAGCTATATCTTCTATCCTAATCTATTAGGATCTTTGTTTTGTGGAAAAGAGAGTTTGTGATTTTTGTAACCACTTGTTGTAAACCCTCCTTTTATTTGTGTATCCCTCTTCGGTAGAGGTTGATCGGAGTGGTATTGGCTTGTATCCCTCTTCGGTAGAGGTGATTGAGTTTGGTTGTTGGCTACGGGCCTTATCCCTCTTCGATAGAGGTGGATTGTGGTTGTATTGCCTCATTGGAGGTTGTAAGGTTGAGTGAGGAGTTTGGTACTCCTATAGTGATTAGAAATCCTTCACGGTGGTGAAGGCGGGGATGTAGAGCTGGGTGCTCGAACCTCGAAACATATCTTGTTGTTTGCGTTTGATCCACTTGTCTCTTTACTCTCTGTCTCTCTCTTTATTTTATTTTAGCAAAGCATCTTCAATCAGTACATTCATCTTGATTGCTTGCATTTGTACCTTGCATATTTCATATTGCTATATCTTGTATATGCTTGGTTGTTTGTGTGTGCCTCACTTATACTTAACCAACAAGAGCTTCACATAGCACCTCAACCACCCATTCAAGGGAATCAAGAGGAGTTAGTCCAGAGCCCTTCACGGGGAATTCAGCTACACTTGTTGTGTTGTATTAAGTGTGTTGCAAATTTACTTTCGCATTTAGTTTTCATTTAGTTATTAGATTAGCATTTACAGCTATTCACCCCCCCCTTCTAGGTGTTTTTCACTTTCTTGTTGAGATGAGTAAAGACCGAAAAATGCAAATAATGAAATGGATGCAATAATGAAGTGCACACAAGAGATATCACAAGATAAAAATGTAAAGCAATAAAGAGCAATAAGGAAATCAATCGCAAATACAAGGGATTTGTTTCGAGGTTTGAGCCACCGCTCTACGTCCCCACCTTCACCACCGTGAAGGGTTTCCACTATATCCACCGAGAAAATTACAAGAGGTCTACCGAAGACCGGAGTACCGAACTCCCACCAATCCAACCCTCTACACAAGAGGGATCTCAACACAAAGAACAACCAGTAACAAGGTGATCAACAAGGACTACACACTTCTCTTTTACAACTCCTTATAGAATGAGGAAGAATTTTGGCTCAAGAAGTGTAGAGAAAAATTCAGTTGTAAAGTAGTAGTAAATAGCTTGAAAAACAACTGAAAATTATTAACCAAGAATGCACTTAGAAAATTGAGAGCTTTGAAAACTTTTCTTTCTTTTTGGAAACTTGAAAACAAGGGGATTTTTCTTAATTTTTTCAAGTGACCAATGCCATATATTTATAGGAATTAGAGGAGATCTAATCATCATAATAGCTAGCTTAATAGGTCAGGAAGTAGCCCCCAAAAATTCAGAGAGATCAGACCAAAATATCTCAATCAAATCTAATAATTAAAACTCTAAAAACTAGCCGTTGGAGCTATAGGCGGCTGTCGGTTGACTGGTAGTCCATTGGCAAACTAACCGTTGGACTCGGTCAACCAATCGGTCGACCGGCAGCTAAAGAAAAAAGTTCTCTTTGTTCTGTCGGTCGACTGGCCCGGTTGACCGACAAAACCGAGAGCAAAGGGATTCCAGTCGGTCGACCGGTCCGGTCGACCGACAGACGTGCACAGACGTGAACGCCATGAGCACATGGCTCGGTCGACCAGTCCGGTCGACCGATCAGGTCTGAAATGGATCCGGTCGACCGCCGGTCGACCGATAGGCCTGAAATAGGATTTTTCTAGGAAATTTTTTGAACTTTGAAAATTTTTCAAAATAATTTTGTAAGGCTATATGAATAAGTATCATGCTATAAAGGTTGGTATACATAATATAAATAAGATATAAAATTATAAAATAATTTGAATCATGTAAAACCATCAAGACATGAACCTAAAACAATTACCCAAAACAAAAACCGTATTTTGAAAAATGAAGGTGTGTGTGTGTGTGTTTTTCTTGAGCCAACTTATCATAACCTCATTTTTTAACAAACTAATTCTTACAAAGGTTCTAGATGACTACAAGGTCTTCAAATTAGGGCTTCTCCATGAAATGTTGCATAGCTTGAATCCTTGAACCCGAATTGAGTCATCTTGAGTCAAAAGATCCCGAATTGAGTCATCTTTAGGGAAGAACACAACTTGAATCCTTAGAACCCTGAAACACACTTAAATACTAGAAAATGATTAGTACAAATAACTATATATGTTTTATAATCATCAAAACTCAAAAATCGGGTGATTGTAACCTTGGGCCAACAGATACCTCACGCAACCACCAGTCCTTACTGCTCCGGTGTCCGAAAAACCTTTCCTGATATACGTCCGAGCAATGGATCATTCCTTAGGAGCTTTACTAGCCCAGAATAATGACTAAGGACACGAACAAGCAATCTATTATCTGAGTAGGACTATGATCGGGGCTGAACATCGATACAACCCGATCGAAAAGTAATGTTTGGCATTGGTGTTCGCTGTCCAAAAAATGCGACACTACTTGGTAGGCCAGACTATAAACATCATATCAAGAGTTAACCCTTAGGTTGCTCATGACAAAGCCATTGTCATTAAACTGCCGACTGACAAGATGGGCCATACTGCTATCCCAATATGAAATGCACTTTTTACCACAAAAAGCCGTGAAGGGACAAGCGGTGGCGGATTTCCTAGCTGAGCATCTAGATCCGAGGGCAACCAAACTTTACGAGGATCTCCCAGACGAGGTCGCTGAAGTTTGTCTGACCCAGACATCTTTTAAAATACAAGTGTTGCAATTCTTCTTTGACGATGCATCAAGGACAAGTCCGCAAGTGCATGTAATAGCCGGAGTAGGGATAATACTCGTCTCCCCACAAAACTATGTGATTCCTCGAGCTTTCTCATTAACCGAGCCCTGCTCCAACAACGTAGCAGAGTACAATGCCCTCTTGATTGAAATGTAAATCACCGATGAGATTGGCGTTTAAAATCTCGAGACATACGATGACTCTAAACTCATCGTTAACCAAGTTCACGGGGAATACGAAGTCAGACATGAAGACTTAGTACCCTATTACAATGCAACTATCTCTATGGCTGAAAAGCTCAGAAACTTTTTCATCGACCACGTACCACGCCAGCGAAATGCGCACGCAGATGCGCTGGCATCTCTCGCTGCTTCTTTAGCCCTTCCAGCTGGAGTAATAGAGAAAATACTTGTTTACATCCACGACTTGTATTGCTGAAGAATTGCTTCTGAAGATTACTAAAAGCTGACAGGAGACTGTCAAGTCAAAGAAGCTCTTGAGTCGTCAGCCGGTCCAGAACCTAGAGACTGACGATTCCCTTACATTGACTATGTCTTGTACGGCATCCTGCCTGATGATCCCAAGGAAGCGGCTTCCATTAGAAGGAAAGCCCCCAAATTCTACTATAATGCGATTACGCGAACACTGTATCGTCAATCGCATGACGGGATCTTACTTCGCTGTCTATCACAAAAGAGGCACAGGAGGTACTGAAAGAAGCGCATGATGGCATGTGTGGAGCTTATCAACCTGGTCCAAAACTTGGGGATCGACTCCAAAGATTGGAATATTATTGGCCTAAGATGATCCCTGACGCCATCACTTATGCCAAATGATGTCACGCCTGCCAAGTTCATGGCGATTTCATCCATCAAGCGCCAGGGTATCTTCGCTCTATAACTTCTACCTGGCCATTTGAGATGTGGGGATGGATGTAAGTTGGCCCTATAAGCCCACCATCATCCAAAGGACACCGGTTCATCTAAGCCATAACCAACTACTTCTCTAAATGGGCTGAAGCTATCCCTTTGAGGGAGGGAAAGACATCTGATGTGATCAAATTCGTTAAACATCACGTCATCTACCGTTTTGGTGTGCCCAGCGAATTGTCCATGACAATGGATCTTAGTTCGTTAGTCAAGCTTTTCAAAGGTTCTGCAACAATTTCAGGATCCAGAATGTGTCCTCAACAGTATACTACCCAGCTGCTAACGGCTTGTAGAAGCTTTCAACAAGACTATTGACAAGCTTCTCAAGAAATTCGTCTCGAAAAGCCAACGTGATTGGGATGACAAATTAGGTGAATGCTTATGGGCCTATCGCACGATAATTCAAACCCCAACAAAAGCTACACCATTCTCTTTGGTATATGGGTGTGAAGCCGTGCTCCCACTAGAAATCCAAATTCCATCTTTACGTGTCACCTTAACAACAAAGATGACGAATGAGGAGAAGCATCGACTGTGACTCCAAGAACTGGAGGCTTTAGACGATAAACGTCTGCAAGCCCAGCAGCAAATCGAGCTCTACCAAGCCCGGATTGCCAGAGTCTTCAACAAGAAAGGTAAGGAGCGAACTTTCAAGAAAGGTGACCTTGTCTTAATTGTCAAAAGACCCATGGTAATGACACATAAGACAAAAGGAAAATTTCAACCAAAATAGGAAGGACCATTTGTAGTGGAGTCAGTCTACTCAAATGGAGCATATCGCCTCATAACCTCAAACGGTGATACACTCATAATACCTATCAACGGCAGATTCTTAAAGAAATACTACCCTTGATAGCACTCTTCCTCCAATCAAGTTAATATTACACCTCTGATCAAAACTCCAGATCCAAGAAGAGCTTCTTTCTTTTACTAGATCACATCACAGTAAATCAGTGTCAAACTGATCGAGCACTGCCTGCATCATGATACATGATGTAAATATTGAGAAAGAAACAAAATGTGAAACTTGGGTTTTAGTATTAGCTACTCCCTTGATTAGCATCCAGAGCCTCCGATGGCTAAGGATAGAGGAAAATGTTGGCTTTTAAGCCCAACATAAGTCTTCAACAACTCATCATGCTGAGGGAAAAAGCATGGCTATCCCAACTCAAACGGTAGTTGGTAAAGGTACACCAAATCCGTTGATAGCTGAGGGTTTGCTAAAAATTCTAGTGGACTTGATTCCACTCTCTCCTCCAAATCTCTTACCAATTCTCATACACAGAATGGTAAGTCCACAAAATACAATCATTGCTACGTTAACACTATACCTCTAGTAATGAAAAAATTCTCTACTCCCTAGCGAGTACAAACCTTACTTGTTTCAACTCTAATGGAGTAGCATGCCTTCAAATTTGTCAAGTTAACACTACACCTCTGACACTTCAAACTTCACTTGTCAATTCTCATCAATAGAATGACAAGTCTTCAAAATTGCTCATATCGTAAATCAACCACTGTCAAGTTAACACTACACCTCTGACACTTCAAACTTCACTTGTCAATTCCCATTAATAGAATGAAAGTCTTCAAAATTGCTCATATCGCAAATCAATCACTATCAAGTTAACACTACACCTCTGACACTTCAAACTTCACTTGTCAGTTCTCATCAATAGAATGACAAGTCTTCAAAATTGCTCATATCGCAAATCAACCACTGTCAGGTTAACATTACACCTCTAACAAATTACTGTTAAATTTAACACTACACCTCTAACAGTGATTGAGTTACTGCCAAGTCTAATATTAAACCTCTGACAGTTACTTTTCCTCAGGCTTCCATATCAAAACTGAGATGAGCGATGCTAAGTTTAACGTCACACGTCTAGCGTCCAGTTCATTACTAAGTTCAATAATACACCTATGACCATGACTTTCCCTCAGACTTCCTTGTCAAAGTCGAGATGACCAATGCTAAGTTCAAAATTACACCTCTAGCATTACCCTCACTGTCAAGTTAAACATTACACCTATGACAGTGACACTTTCAGTCTTCCCAAATGAAGCTGAAATACTCTTGAGTTAGGTTAATATCACACCTCTGACTCACACCTTTGTCAAGTTAACATCACACTTATGATAAGATTTAATTTAACCCGTTAAGTTAATATCACACCTCTAATGCTAAAAGTTCTCCTAGATTCCCGCAAGTCTAGTCTCACTTATTATTCTTGTCAACAGAATAACAAGTCCACTTTTAAAAAAACATTGTTAGGATTAACAATGTTTTCATTAAATCCCCAACTGAGTCTTACTCAAGTTAATACCAGACCTCTGATGAAAACTCATTTGTAATCCTCCATGGGGTACAAATTCCACTTGCCATTCTCATTTATAGATTGGCAGGTCCACAAGAACCATCCTACTCCTATCAAGTTAATATCATATCTCGACGGCATTCTTGAATTTCTGAAATAGGATTTTTCTCCAAACTTTGACTCGTTAAGATTATCACATATTTTTAGCAAGTCAAAGGTCCATACTTTTATTTGTTTGTTTTTTGATACGAAAAAGGAATTTAAGACATAGAAGAAGACAAGAAAAGGTGTCACTTATATTCAAACATACGAAAGTGATACAAAGCGCTCTCTTATACAATAAGATTGAGTGTGATAATAAAGGAGTACAAAGAAGTCCCTCTCTCTCTGTAAAAGGTTGCACTCACTCCTTGAAGCATTTCTACCACTCTAAATACAAGATGTTTGAAAGAGCGCCGAAGAAGGGCTGAGCATTGTTAAGACAATCGGATGCTGATTACATAATGATGCGCGACATAAACATCGAAGAAGCTCATCGCTAACTAAGAACAATGGTGTTTCTTGAGGTCAAAATTCAGAAGAACATTCTAATTCCACCCCGACCAACTGGTGTGGGCCATAGTCCTTCGTTGATGAACATCTCTACCACCAGAAAGTCATCCAATGAGCATGAGTTTTTAGTGGATGTCACTTCTTGGTGGTAAGATTGGTGAAGGGAGGATTTGAGACCTTACAGGTGACGTCCTTTTTCCCGTGACCTGCAAGAAGACCATACCCACCACCATACCCATTGTGACCATGACAAACTCGGGGCAGTACCGTTGCATCATGTCCAATAAGGTCTTGACGGATGTTATCGGTCACACAAATCCTCCTCGCCCATGAACAAGAGCCTTGATTTCTCCAGTGCTCGACTATCGAACAACTTCGTTGGTCGAAATATTCTCCCAAGGGCCCAGCGAAGATGCAAAAGGCTGACTAAGACTGCATGCAAGAAACAAAAACTAGAAGGTTAGAATTCTGTTAAGATAGAAACAGAAAAGTTTAGGGGTAGACGCGGTTGAAGTTGTGGACTTCAGACGCGCACAGATCTGAACGCGGTCTGATTTTAGACCCGCATCCAAAATACGATATGCAAAGTGGACTTCAGACGCGCACAGATTTGAACGCGGTCTGGTTTTAGACCCGCATCCAAAATATGAGACGCAAAGTGGACCAGACACAGAAGTTGCCACACCCGTCTTTGAGAAACAAGGGTTGCAACATCTAAGTCCAGAGGCCTCGAAAGAATTAAAATTCTTTAAGTCAAGAACCTCAAATGCGAACTTTATATATAAAGCTCGCGTCTCAAGATCCAAATACAGAGTTCATCACACTCGCGTTCAAAGGATTTTGAGTTAAAATCTAAGGTCAATCGACCCGTGCTTCATCAAGAAGTCTAAAAGACGCGACTTCCAAGTAATGGGCGCACCAGTCAGACTTCAAGAGAAGGTCAAGAGAGTGAATCTCTTCAAGGGACAGGAAAATAGAAACTCAGTGGGACTGAGTATTTTATGGCGACAAGTGGTCCCTACCCTTAGAAAGAAACCTTTAGAGGTTAAACTTTATGCATCAAGGCGCACCCGTAAAAGTACTTAAAGCGATGCCTTTTGATCTTGAAATCACTTGACAGTGATAATCTCTGAAAAAGATCAAAGGAAAGCATGGAAGCTTTAAGTTCTCGCTATCCATTAGGACACATCCCCCTGAAGAGAAGAAAAATAAGTCAAGACAAGGACCCTCAGAGCGCATGCTCTTAAGGAAAATAGTCTAAGCAATGGACTGTTAAGAGGACGAGGCCTATTTATAGGCAAGCTATAAGGCCTATAATTAATGGCGTAAAAATCAGAGCCATCAGCCTTAATCCTCGCACGAACGTCAAAACCCAATAAAGAGCTGACGCGTGGATTGCCGCTTCAGAAAACATCGGAGGCCATAATTCCTCAATCGTCAATGCCGATTTGGCATTTAAAGGTCCAACCAGATCTTTAAGACGGGCTGCATGTGATGCTTAGGAGGTTGCGTCAAGCGCAGACTCAAAGATCACGTCCTGAAATCTGCATCCTTTCATGAACCCAAAAGCCCTTTCATTCCTTTTGAAAGGGCCGCGACCGCGTCTCTTGGAGTGGTTCAGAGCCGCGTCTCCTCAGCGAATTTGGTCCATTTAGAGGTTGCGTCTTGAGTTCGCATCAACTTGCAGGCTGCGTTCTAAAGTTTACGTCCTCAAACAACTAGAGAAGACACGTGTCATTCTCGAGGAGCCCAGAGCTGCGCCTCCACGGTAAGATGAACGTCACAGCTCCATCATAAACTCAATATGTCCTGAGCCTGCGCCATATCAAGGGATCAGAGCTGCGTCTCTATTGAGCCAGTGCCGTATCCCCATCACCTAGCTGAGAGCCATACGTTAATCTTAAAGAGCCTAAGACCGCGTCTCCACTGCATCCTGAGTTCTGCATCCTGACAGAATCAAGGGCCACATCCATAGATCCGCGTCCTTCCATAACTAGAGCCGCATCTTTATCAAAATAAAATTTCGCGCGTCTTCCCTGGTGAGCTGGAACGGCGTCTCCGTTAGTGAGTTAGAGTTGCGTTTCCCAGAACCGCGTCTCCACTATAAATGAGAGCCGCGTCTCACTCAAGAACTCAGTTCAGCCTGAGTTTATTATTCATGGCCGACTAAAGACTATGTTTCACAAACAGTCAGGACTACAGTTATGAAATTGAGTTCATCTACAACTAGCAAAGAATTTGAAAAGATAAACATGAAACAAAACTTGAAGACTTTTATTATTTGATTTAAAAATGATAAAAGTAGTACAGACACTCTTGACAAATGGAGTGTTATAAAAAAAAAAGGAGGGCGAACAATATAAAAAGGAGAAGAAGGCTAATAATCTTGCTTTGTCAAAGAACAGATTTGTTCCCGGAGGCGATGCATCTCGTGCTGACGTGCCCTTTTAGCCTCCACCAGAGCTTGGACTCGCAGCTCCTCCTCAGACAAAATCTCTCTCTCATAGCCAGTTGCCCATGAAGAGACTCAATCTGGAGGAATGAGCAGAGTGGTTTTCTTCAACCTGTGTTCTGGCAGTTTCTAGCTCCTCTAGTCTTTTTCTAGCAGCAACAAGCTTCTGCTCATTGGTTTCAATCAAGGCTTGCGCCCTAGCAATAGTAATTCGAGCGATAGTGATAACCTTCTCTGCACTTTGTATGACGATTTCAGATTCCTTAGAATCGCCAATCAGTCTTTTGGTGGTCAGCTTGAAAATGCTGGAGATGGAGGGCCTCTTCAGCTATTTGCTCCTCCATCTCCTTTCGCTCATGTTCTTGAGCGACAAGAAGCTTACTCAGTGTCGTCTGAGCCTCATCTACTGAGCCAGTATTCTCCAAAGCCTTGAGCTCCTTCAGGTGGTTCCCCAGCTGCTCAACCAGCATCAGGCATGCCTAGCCTGCGAAGGACTCCCAGTGTGGCCAATGTTCTCAATCTGATTTTCGAGAAGTATTCAGGCAAACTCGAAAGAACTGCCCACAGAAAGGATCAGGTCAATATAGGACCTCATAGAAGCAAAAAATTGTTGCACCATTTGACGTGCTAGCTCTTCCATGATGTCGTTAGCTGGAGGTAACCTGCTGATGTACTCCCGGACCCCCTTTCCATGACAGGATGAGAAACGGGAACCAGTTCAACTTGTGCAGGTGTGAGGCCGACGATAGGTTTATCAGATACTGAGGTAGTCACTGATACCTTTGGGACAGTTATCGTCGTAGCAACTTCAACTTCAACAGAAGCAACAGCAAACCCTACGGCATTGGGTTCCCCGACCGAAGTTTGAACTGTACTATCTTCTGCACCAATACTTGCCACGGGATCCTCTATTTGAGCCCCCTTAGTACTCTCTGCAAACCACACCATTAAAATGTCAGTGTTAACAATAAAAAGAAGAGTATCCAATACGTCAGTATTCTCTTACCAAGTTGAGGATCTAAAGATGGCAAATTCCTGGATATGTCGTATGAGGTTGAGGCCTCCCTAACCTCGACAGTTGCACTCGCTTGAGGCATTCCAATAACAGGAGCCTCAAGGCCTCCTGCTGGGCCAGCTCTTGGATCATCTCCTTAATATGAGAAGAAGTTATGGCTTCATTATCGATAGTCAGCCTGTAGAAGAAAATCAAAAGAAATGTCAGAATTCTCCCCAAACTTGATGAGGGGTCGGTTCAAGAAGACAAGAAAATACCTTCAATAGTAGCAATCATTGCTATCGGCGAAACCATCACAGGGTCACATCCATGTATCTCTTCCTCTGAGATATGCAAGAATTTGCTCATATCAGGAAGAGCGGGTTCATTACCAAAATTGACTTCTTCGCCAGAATAATATCCATGTTCTTCGGACGATGAAGACGACAGTTCAACACAAGAGGTCTTAGGAATCGAGATCTTATCACTGAGTACCCCAGTAGTAGGGCTGGGGTTGACAACCCGCGAGGTGGGCATCAATACACTAGGAGACCCAGGCTGCTGCACCTCAACCCTTCTTTCATGAACTGAAGAAGGCCTAGGTTGAGTTGAGACCCCCAGAATTTCAACGTCATCCCTCCTTACCAGGTCAACTTTGGGTTGCTCGACCTCTTCAGCCATGGTAAGTTCACCTGCGAGTTCCCCCTCTTCCAAGATTACGGGGCCCCTACTGCGTAGACCGCGAGGAAGAAGAAGGGGGACCTCCTCTTCATCTTCCTCTTCCTCCCTCTGCTCCTTAATACTAGAAGGAACTACTTCGGACATTGAAGTTTCAGTCTCCGATTCCCTCCTAGCTTTCTTCGGGATAGGCTTGCCCTTGGAAGCAAAACTATGGGAACGTTTGGACATAGCTTGTCGACTCCTTTTAGCAGGCAACCCCATGGGTGCTGCTGCCCTTGATCCTATCCTTGTTTCCCCTCTTGTTTCCTTCTCGGCTGCCTAATATTTGTCCATATCTCGTATACGCTTGTTGGACTCCAACTTGTCCTTATAAGATGCTTTGATGCTCTTAATGCACGAGGTATTTATTCTGAAACTAGGCATCCTACTGGCCAGGGAGTACCAAGTACAGAAGCTGAGGCTGGTATAACAATTAGGCATCTTGTGAGGAAGACTGAAAATAGCCTTTGTCCCTCCAGCCACGCTGTAGTACCATGCCCGAGCACCCTCAAATAAATTCTCACTGAAGGAAAGATTAGCATTGGGGTTGCCATATACAATTGATCATAGCCAAACTGTCGAGCAAAATGACTGGGCATGTAAGGCTCGATCGTACATGAATTCCCTTGCCGGAAGAGCAAATATCTAGGCCGATATTAATCAGCCACCAGAAGACTCCCGATGGCAGCCTTGTGAAATCATCTGGTCCTGCAAGATCAGTAAATTTATCTCCATAAGCGCACGGCGATCTCGGGGAAGCAACAGTCGAGATGATAGTTCAAAGCGTTCAGAATACATTTCTGAACGTAGAACATGTAATAGCACGACCAGCTCGAATTCTCCAGCTTCTGCATGAAGGAAATAAATCCTGCAGAAAGAGGCACCGTCGTCACAGTGAAGGGTAGTGCATGACGTACCAAGCCATCAGGTATGTATATGGGAGCTCGATTCTGGGTTAGGGGTCTTCACTCTCTGTCTTCCCTCCGAATCAACCTCTGGCTTGCCCTCATAGTCGACATTAGCCTCCACTTGGCACAGGCTTTTAACCAGAGCCCGTAACCCACTTTGAATTCCAGCCACCATTGCTGGAAGGAGGGCGATAGACTTTCTGTAGGCAAGCAAAACCACCGGGTACACCACATCGGCGGCAATTACTTCATGTGGCAGTGTTGGCACCACACAACGCTTCAGCTATAGCATAAGGAAGCCGGCCAATAGTGCCCGGCCAGAAATGGGAACTCGGGCCTGAAGATGAAAACTTTCAAAGATCGTATCAGGTTTGAAAGTATCCTCATTTGACTCCATGGTGTAAGAGCTCGCAGAGGCGTTGATCCTCTCAACAATTTCTTCGTCAGTGCAAGGAGCCAGACTGGTCACTGGGCTATCCTTCTCATTTATATCATTGAATAGGTAGCTCACCCAGGACATCTGCTTGACACCCCTGTTCTTCCAGGAGGTTATTTGGCCGTAGATGTGGAAGTGACACAACACTTCCCAGTATGTCTCGTACACCTGAGGGTCCTCCTTCTTCAAGAGATGAAGTTCTTCAGAAGTTGGGACATATTCTTCATAAGGGGCATCTCCCATAACTAGCCCTGAGACTTCATATAGCTCATGAAGAGCGAGCCCCATCTCTCCGACTGGGGTAAAAAATGTGCCTCAAAGAATTATAATGCTCCAGGATGTCATAAAAATTGTGAGAACTTTGCGGGAGGCCATATTGTACGGCCTTGACCGAGTAATACAGCCCCACCTGCTGTAATAGAGCCCCGAGCTCAACAAGCACAACCAACCATCCTACCCCACCAGGATCTGTTGCTAGAATGGACCCACCCGAGCGGACGGAAGTCGACGGGAAAATCACCCCTAATTTTCATGAACTGGTTGATGAAGGTGGTGCCAAGCTGTAGGGTTTCTCCTCTCAGATATTCAGATCTAACTAACCCAGAAAATAAACTAAAGACCTCTTTCCATGGCCAGCAGAGTGTATTTCTTTGGCACCTAATCTGCCAAGAGAGACACTGGAGACAAACCGAGAAAGATCTCAATTCATCACACGGTGAATGGACATATGTTGAAGATAAGACAGGGGATACATCCTTTCCATATTGGAAGAAAGGACCTCCTGTCCCTATCTGACGGAGCCACTTATGATCTCCATCATGTAGTATCCTATCATCCTTGTTAATGTCATCACCAAAGAGGAAAAAGGCTTCCTTAACGGAGTGCGGAAATCCGTCTCGAATAGCTCATCAGATATAGTCTCTCGAAGGGTCACCATACCGCCCTTGGAGATCCTCTCATTTCGCTCTTTTGACTTACAGTAGTCACAGGAGCAGTTCTCTGAAGCACGAAGGTCAGATTACGATCAGCGCTACCTACGTGCCCAAGTGACACTTTTTGGACAAAGGTTGAAGGAGTATCGTACTGCAAAGAGGACAACACTTGGTCAGAAATCTAAAAGAAAATGGCTAAGTGCTTAAAATTCAAACACAGGAGTGAATCCAGACGAAGAGATCATCAAAATTCACGTCTAGACTGTTGGCCCAAGGTTACAATCACCCTTGTTAAGTGTATTTTGATGATTACAAAACATATTAGTTATTTGTACTAATAACATTTGTTGTTTAAGTGTGTTTCAGGTTTATTATCATACTAGAAGTACTCTCACTCAAATACAAGGTTTTTGGACTCAAGTCAATTCAATTTGGGCTCAAGTTGCAATATTGAAAATCAAGTGAAGATAGCCCACCTTGAAGAATAGCCTTGAAGTCTTTTAGAAAGTTTGTAAGTTTAGAATGTTAAAGTTTGAATATAGGAATTTGGCTCTAGGATTTGCACACACACTTGTTTCATGTATTTCCTATGTTTTGAAAATAGTTATTGAAAATGGTTATTTCTAAGTTTTATGCCTTAGTTTATATATACATGTACCAAAGCTTTATATCCTGAAAAACTTGTTTAAAACATGTGTATACTATTTTCTGCATATACTTAGCTATATGTATTTTTAAAATATTTATCAAATTTTTCTAACTCAAAACAGCCCAGTTTTCAGTGTCAGGCAACATCGGTCGACCGGCCCGGTCGACCGGCGCTGTGTCTGGACATGCACTGTTTGTGCATGTCCGTCGGTCGACCGACCGGTCGACCGACGGAGAGCATTCTGCTCTCGGGAATTTTCGGTCGACCGGACCGGTCGACCGGAAGAAGGAAACTGTGTTTCCTCCTTTTGGGTCGGTCGACCGGACCGGTCGACCGGGAGCCAACGGCTACTTCCAGCTAGGCTGGCGGTCGACCGGACCGGTCGACCGCCAAGCCTGCAACTTAGCAACGGCTCTTTCCTCTTTGGGATTTTCTGAAATCTGTTTTCTTTTTCTGTTTTAACAGACTTTTGGAGAGTTGTTGGGGTGCTTTTGCAGGTTGAATTAGGTGAAAAGAAAATGTTTTTAACTTATTTTCAACCCTATAAATAGAGGAGAAGTCTCTCCTTCATATCACTTAGAAAAATCCTCAAGTTTTGTTGTTTTCAAAAGAGAAAAGAAAAATTGTTTAAAGCTTTCAATTCCTACTCTTTCAAGATTGTTTTTTCAGTTGTGTTTGATTCTCTATATCACTCTACAACTGAAGTTTTCTCACCACACTTCATAGAGCCAAAAATCCTATAATCATTCTATAGTGAAGTTGTAATTGAAGTGAGAGTGTTTGTAAAAGAGATTGAGAAAAAGTGTAGTGATCAAGTTGTGATCACTTTGTTCTTGTAATTCCTTCTTGTGGAGCAACCTCTTCGGTAGAGGTCCTTTGTATTCGGTGGAGCTCGGTGCTCGTCTTCGGTAGACCAATTGTAAAGGCATCCTCGGTGGATAGTGGAAACCCTTCACGGAGGTGAAGGCGGAGACTAGAGCAAGTGTGCTCGAACCTCGAAACAAATCATCTTGTTTGCGATTGCCTTTGCGTTATTCTTGCTTTCAATTTCTCTTGCTTTATATTGTCTTGAATTACTTGCTTGAGAACTAACCCTCTACTTGTGCAATCTTGTCTTGTTTACTTTACTTGATATACTTGTTGTGTTATATTGTGAGCATTTCATTTTCATCATCATACTTGGCCTTGATCGATCACACCTCAATACAACACGGTTGCATTGCGCACCTCTAACCCATTTTTAAGGGGAATTGGGAGGAAAGAGTTCAGAACCTCGCAAGGGGTATTCGGCTCTTAGTCGTGTTTTGAGAGATCGTTGCATCACTCATTTAATTAAAGTTTAAAAAGATCATTAGATTAGCATTCACACCTATTCACCCCCCCTCTAGGTGTTTTTCAATTGGTATCAGAGCTTGGACTCTAGGATTTGGTTTAACAACCTTAGAGAAGATCCTAATTTGCTAATCATTTCATTCATATTCATATAAGTAAAAATGGCCGATGGAATTAAGACCCCTCCTAAGTTTGATGGACTTAACTTTTCCATATGGAAAGTTAAGATGACCGTGTTTTTGCAATCTCTAGGTAGCCGAGTTGCAAAGGCCGTGACTAAGTCCTTTAGTGTACCCCCCGGTGACGAATCCACTTGGTCCGAAATAGAGACTAAGGAATTCGATGCCAATGCCAAAGCTCACTATGCACTTCTTCAAGCCCTAAATGATGATGACATTTCTAGGGTTATTCATTGCAAATCCGCATTTGAGATTTGGTCACACTTGATAGTCACTCATGAGGGGACCTCACAAGTAAAGAAGGCTAAGATTGACCTTCTTCGGTCTCAATATGAAACATTTAGCATGCAAGACAATGAAACCATAGATGATATGGTTACAAGATTTACCAAGATTACTAATGGACTCTCTTCTTTAGGTGAAGATATCAACAATGATCAAAGTAAGGAAGATCATCCGGGCTCTTCCTCCTTCATGGGAAGTTAAAGCTACAACCTTGAAGGAACTCAACGACAATGAAGAGATGGAGCTTATAGGTCTCATTGGGAACCTCAAAACCCATGAGATGGAAAGGAAAGCAAGGGAGGACATGGCTCCTACCAAAAAGAAGACTATTGCCTTCAAGTGTCAATCATCACACTCCGACGAAGATGAAGAAGAAGATGACGAAGAGCTCTCACTTCTAGTCAAAAATGTTCGGAGGATGTACAACAAGGCGAAGTTTCAAGGTAGAAGGAGATGGCAAGGAGGCAAAGAAGAAAGAAAGATCATATGCTTCAATTGCCAAAGACCGGGACACATTGTTGCGGAGTGTCCGGACAAAGCTAAGCCCTCCACTTCAAAGAAGCCTTACAAGAAGAAGGCTATGAAGGCAACTTGGGATTCGGAGACCGATTCCGAAGAAGAGATTGACACCGCCAACATGTGCTTCATGGCCAATGAAAGCACAAGCAAGGTAACCCCTTCCACCCCTTTTGATGATGAACTCTCCATGGATGAACTAGGAGAAGCTTTTGTTGAGTTGTCACAAAACTATGATTTCTTAAGAAAAAGTATCTTAAAATGAAAAAGGAAAATGAATCTTTAAGTCTTCAAATTTTTACTCTTACAAAAGAAAAGGATGATTTGGTTTCCACCTTGGCCACTACCAAAAATGATTTTGAAAAATATAAGATTTCTTGCAAAGGTAAAGCCCCACTAATTGATTCAAATGAAGTTTCTATGCTTAAGGAAAGATTAGATTCTTTGAGTGTTGTTTTGAAAGATTGTGAGTTTAACAAGAAGAAAATTGAGGCTATGTTTCCTAAGAAACAAGCCCCAAAGAAAAATGCTCATGTTCATGTTCATGCTACACAACCTAAACAACATGGCAAAACCCCAAAACATGCTCACACTACACATACACATCATGCTTTCATGTATAGAAAAGTGTACTCATGTTCACATTGTGGGCGGAAAGGACACTTAGCTAATTTTTGTTATGATAGACTAAGTGCATCACATCATAATGTTTGGGTTCGTAACACTAACTTTCAAGGACCCAAGAAAGTTTGGGTACCAAAGTCAACAATTGTTTTAAATGATGTAGGTACTTTCCAAAGCCCAACGACGTAGAGGTTTGTGGTATCTTGATAGCGGTTGCTCAAGGCACATGACTTGGGACATCAACAACTTTGCAACCCTATCAAGATATCATGAAGGTGGCACCGTCACCTTCGGAGATGACGCCAAGGGTAAAATCATCGGTATTGGTAATGTAAAACTTGGCACCTCTCCTTTAATTGAAAATGTAGTTTTAGTTGATGGCCTCAAGCATAATCTCTTGAGTGTTAGTCAACTTTGTGATAAAGGTTTTGATGTAGTTTTTGATAATGTTTCTTGTAAAGTAATTGATAGAATTTCTAATGTTTGTGTATTTTCGGTTTTCGTGAAAGTAATGTTTATATGATTGATATGTTAAATATGTCTTGTAATATTACTTGTTTGAAAGCCCTCGATGATGACTCTTGGTTGTGGCATAGGAGATTAGGGCATATTTCTTTTGATCATATTTCTAGATTAAATTCAAAGGAAATGGTGAAAGGTATTCCTTACTTGAATTTTGAAAAGGACCGAGTTTGTGACGCATGTCAATTTGGGAAACAAACTAAGTCTTCTTTCAAGTCAATTAAGGATATCATGACATCACGTCCTTTGGAATTAATCCATATGGATCTATTTGGCCCAACACAAACCAAAAGTCTAAGTGGGAATAGATTTGCTTATGTTTTGGTTGATGATTTTTCAAGATTTATATGGGTTTTCTTTCTTGAACACAAAAACCAAGCATTTTCGTATTTCCAAACTTTTAAGAAAAGAGTTGAAAAAGAAAGGATTCTTTGATTTTGAGAATAAGAAGTGATAGAGGAGGTGAATTCATTAACCAACCCTTTACCACTTTTTGTGATGAACATGGAATAAAGCATGAACTTTCTTGTCCTAGAACTCCACAACAAAATGGAGTAGTTGAACGGAAAAATAGAACATTACAAGAGATGGCTAGGACAATGCTAAGTGAATACGGTCTACCACATTATTTGTGGGCCGAGGCCGTTAATACATCATGCTACATATCAAATCGTGTTTTCTTGTGTAAAAACACTACTAAAACTTCTTTTGAAATGTACTTTTCTAGAAAACCAAATGTTTCTTATTTCAAAGTTTTTGGATGCAAATGTTTTGTTTTAAATACAAAAGATAATTTGGGAAAATTTGATCCTAAATCTTATGAGGCTATTTTTGTAGGTTACTCAAATACTAGTAAGGCTTATAGAGTTTTCATTAGATCATCATTGACTATTGAAGAGTCTATTCATGTTAAGTTTGAGGAATCTAACAAGTTTGTTAAGAATGTTGTAGAGATAGATGCATTGGATGAAGGCTTGGAGAAAGTCACCTTGGAGGATGCTTCTACCATGGGAGACAAGCCAAAGGATGATGATGGAAGTGAAGCCAAAGTGGAAGAGGCCCAAGGAAATGAACATCAAACAAATGAGGTGGAGCCTACTCAACCACTACCTAAGGATTGGAGATTCAATCCTTATCATCCCAAGGACCTCGTCATAGGTGAAGTATCAAAAGGGGTAACTACTCGCTCTAAATTCAAGATTATTGTGGCCACTTTGCATTTATTTCACACATTGAACCCAAAAATGTGCTCGAAGCCGAGGCCGATTCATATTGGTTGCTAGCCATGCAAGAGGAACTCAATCAATTTGAGCGCAACCAAGTTTGGCACCTTGTTCCTAGGCCCCACGATAGACCAACAATTGGTACTAAGTGGATCTTTAAGAACAAGTTGGATGAATCGGGTAATGTAGTTAGAAACAAGGCTAGGTTAGTTGCCCAAGGTTACACTCAAATCGAAGGGATCGATTTTGAAGAAACCTTTGCACCCGTAGCACGGCTTGAAGCCATACGGATGACATTAGCATTTGCCTCATATAAAGATTTCAAATTATTTCAAATGGATGTTAAAAGTGCTTTTCTAAATGGATTTATTGAAGAGGAGGTGTATGTTGAACAACCCCCCGGTTTGTTGATCCTACACATCCGGATTTTGTTTTTAAATTAGATAAAGCTCTTTATGGTTTAAAACAAGCCCCTAGGGCTTGGTATGAAAGACTTTCTTCATTTTTGACTTCAAATGGTTTTAAGAAAGGTAAAATTGATACAACTTTGTTTACAAAACATGTAGAAAAAGATATTCTTATTGTGCAAATTTATGTGATGATATTATTTTTGGTTCTACTAATGTATCTCTTTGCAAAGCTTTTGAGTCATGCATGAAGGATGAATTTGAAATGTCTATGATGGGGGAGCTCAACTATTTCCTTGGACTCCAAATCAAGCAAAGGAAGGATGGGATCTTCATCAATCAAGCCAAGTACACAAAGGAACTAATCAAAAGGTTTGGGCTTGAAGGATCAAGAGTAAGCAAAACTCCCATGGCAACAACTACAAAGCTTGACAAGGATGAACAAGGTAAAAGTGTAGACATTAAACTTTATAGAAGCATGATTGGTAGCTTGTTTTATTTAACGGCTAGTAGGCCGGATATTATGTTTTCCGTTTGTCTTTGTGCACGTTTTCAATCTTGTCCTAAAGAGTCTCACATAATTGCGGTTAAACGCATAATTAGATACCTTAAGGGCACTATTGAATGGGTTTGTGGTATCCTAAAACCGGATTATTTGAAATGAAGAGTTTTTCGGATGCCGACTATGCGGGTTGTAGGGTAGATAGGAAGAGCACAAGTGGAACATGTCAATTCTTAGGTAATTGTCTTGTATCTTGGTCTTCCAAAAAGCAAAATTCGGTAGCCCTATCAACCGCCGAGGCGGAGTATGTTGCGGCCGGAGCTTGTTGTGCACAAGTTCTTTGGATGAAACATACTCTCCTTGACTATGATTTACACTTTGATCATGTTAAAATATTTTGTGATAATACTAGTACTATTCACATGACAAAGAATGCAAATCAACATAGTAAAACCAAACACATTGACATTAGGTATCACTTTCTTAGAGATCATTATGAGAAAGGTGATATTGATATTGATTATGTTTCTACCGATTTTCAACTTGCCGATATTTTTACTAAACCTTTAGACTATGCTAGATTTTCATTTATTTGTGGTGAGTTGAATGTTTGTATTATGGATTCTTAAAATTAAAAATTGTTTTCAATTGTTTTGTTTTAACCCTTTTTGATGTATGACAAAAGGGGGAGAATAAGTTTGTTGATATTTAGAAAATAAGTGTTTAAGTTTAAACTTTTTTAAAGTTTGATACTATTTGAGTTTCATTTCATGAAGAAAAAGGAAGTTTGTGTTTATTTAAGTTTTTGGACAAAAACTATTGTGTTTGTTAAATGCTTTATGTATGCTTACATAGCTTTTCATATTCATGATAAATACATAGCATTGTTTGAGGGGGAGCTTTCCAAGCTTTTCCTCCTTTATTTGTTTCAATAACTTATATGTTTTGTCATCATCAAAAAGGGGGAGATTGTTGGCCCAAGGTTACAATCACCCTTGTTTAAGTGTATTTTGATGATTACAAAACATATTAGTTATTTGTACTAATAACATTTGTTGTTTAAGTGTGTTTCAGGTTTATTATCATACTAGAAGTACTCTCACTCAAATACAAGGTTTTTGGACTCAAGTCAATTCAATTTGGGCTCAAGTTGCAATATTGAAAATCAAGTGAAGATAGCCCACCTTGAAGAATAGCCTTGAAGTCTTTTAGAAAGTTTTTAAGTTTAGAATGTTAAAGTTTGAATATAGGAAATTTGGCTCTAGAATTTGCACACACACTTGTTTCATGTATTTCCTATGTTTTGAAAATAGTTATTGAAAATGGTTATTTCTAAGTTTTATGCCTTAGTTTATATATACATGTACCAAAGCTTTATATCCTGAAAAACTTGTTTAAAACATGTGTATAAACTATTTTCTACATAATACTTAGCTATATGTATTTTTAAAATATTTATCAAAATTTTTCTAACTCAAAACAGCCCAGTTTTTCAGTGTCAGGCAACATCGGTCGACCGGCCCGGTCGACCGGCGCTGTGTCTGGACATGCACTGTTTGTGCATGTCCGTCGGTCGACCGGACCGGTCGACCGACGGAGAGCATTCTGCTCTCGGGAATTTTCGGTCGACCGGACCGGTCGACCGGAAGAAGGAAACTGTGTTTCCTCCTTTTGGGTCGGTCGACCGGACCGGTCGACCGGGAGCCAACGGCTACTTCCAGCTAGGCTGGCGGTCGACCGGACCGGTCGACCGCCAAGCCTGCAACTTAGCAACGGCTCTTTCCTCTTTGGGATTTTCTGAAAATCTGTTTTCTTTTTCTGTTTTAACAGACTTTTGGAGAGTTGTTGGGGTGCTTTTGCAGGTTGAATTAGGTGAAAAGAAAATATTTTTAACTTATTTTCAACCCTATAAATAGAGGAGAAGTCTCTCCTTCATATCACTTAGAAAAATCCTCAAGTTTTGTTGTTTTCAAAAGAGAAAAGAAAAATTGTTTAAAGCTTTCAATTCCTACTCTTTCAAGATTGTTTTTCAGTTGTGTTTGATTCTCCATATCACTCTACAACTGAAGTTTTCTCACCACATTTCATAGAGCCAAAAATCCTATAATCATTCTATAGTGAAGTTGTAATTGAAGTGAGAGTGTTTGTAAAAGAGATTGAGAAAAAGTGTAGTGATCAAGTTGTGATCACTTTGTTCTTGTAATTCCTTCTTGTGGAGCAACCTCTTCGGTAGAGGTCCTTTGTATTCGGTGAGCTCGGTGCTCGGTCTTCGGTAGACCAATTGTAAAGGCATCCTCGGTGGATAGTGGAAACCCTTCACGGAGGTGAAGGCGGGGACTAGAGCAAGTGTGCTCGAACCTCGAAACAAATCATCTTGTTTGCGATTGCCTTTGCGTTATTCTTGCTTTCAATTTCTCTTGCTTTATATTGTCTTGAATTACTTGCTTGAGAACTAACCCTCTACTTGTGCAATCTTGTCTTGTTTACTTTACTTGATATACTTGTTGTGTTATATTGTGAGCATTTCATTTTCATCATCATACTTGGCCTTGATCGATCACACCTCAATACAACACGGTTGCATTGCGCACCTCTAACCCATTTTTAAGGGGAATTGGGAGGAAAGAGTTCAGAACCTCGCAAGGGGTATTCGGCTCTTAGTCGTGTTTTGAGAGATCGTTGCATCACTCATTTAATTAAAGTTTAAAAAGATCATTAGATTAGCATTCACACCTATTCACCCCCCCTCTAGGTGTTTTTCATAGACTTAAAAATGCAAGGCTTGCATCTAGCCTGCATTTCAAAATCTAGAACTTAGAAAAAAATTTCTAAGTATCGGACTCAGACGCGAGATTCAGTAAAACTTGCGTCTAATCTTACAAGACACAAGGATCACAAAAAAGTCCGCGTCTGAACTCCTCATACTTAGAAAAATTCTGAGTGCTGAACTCAAAACATAGGGCTCAATGAGGCCCGCGTTCAACAAACAGATAGGACTCAGATTGATAAAGTAAGGACGCGAAAGTCATCAACTCGCATCTTGCCCACCAATTCAAGAATCGCGTTTGACGATCAAACACGGGTACGGGCCTCGCGATGCCGGTTCACATTCAAAAGGGACTTTAGAGTTAAAAAACTCTATAAGCCCCTTCAATGGCGAAAACCAAATCAAATGGTTTTACTACCTGAAATAGGGGCCTCCTGTGTGGAAGAAACACCCATCGGAGTCTCAGGAGCAGCATTGCTCGAGGACGAAGCCACATGTTCAGCTTTTGGTGCCATTTCGACCGTAAAACCAGTGTCTAAGGCGGTGAAAATAGAAAAAGCTTCAAGCTTTTCTTAACCCTAAAATGCTCGGCGAAGAAGAAGAGACTAATGATGACTCTTGAAAGATCGTTGTCTTTTATAGGCACAGTGATCCCCAGAGATACGCGGCGCTTGGCTCGAGGTCTAATCCCTGTCTGACGCGTGACGTGCATATTAAATGCAACGCAAAATTTACGCGCCGAAGGAAAGATATCTCTTCAACTCCGTCGGACATGTGGCAACGCGCCCAAATACAGATTCGTGTTTAACAAAAACTGCGTCCCTCCAAAAGTCGCGTCTCTTCAGCGAGGCTAAAGCTACGTCTGGTCAACAAAGTAGAGTTACGTCTTCACTTTAAAGATCACATCCCTCCAAGAGCTGCCTTTCTTCAGCAAACTAATAGAGGGGTCCCCACTCTAAGTAAGGACTGCGTCTTTTAAAGCAACATGATCCCTACGTCTACAAGACTTGCATTCAGTCTTTACTTCTGCAAATTAGTTCAATAGTACACTGGCACAAACAGATGACTGTTCACCCCTGGTTTAAAATACACCAACAACAAGCTTAGAGTACTGGGGAGGTCTAGACTGCGTATCTTGATACTCGCAACGATCATTTCTGGCGGCTTCAAAGGGTTTTACAGTACACTCGCGAAGATCATATTTCAGACAGGATCAAGGTCAGGGCATCTCAAATGATTGTTAGTCTTATCATGAGAAGTATGAATTCAACCAGAGTCTCAAGTATTTTAAAATCCGTCCCAGTCAACCGCAGAATATCGAAAACTTTGGAGGGGGTTCTGTAAACTGTCTAAAAATCACTAAAGATAAGTCATTAAAAAGTAGAGTCTAAATTTCAGACGCAGGGCTAACCATAGCCATCACTGCAACACCAAGACGCGAGGTAAAAACCCACATCTCAGCAGCACTACAAAGACCAAGACGCGAGGGTTGAAACCTGCGTCATAGCATTATTGCAGTCGCGAGATGCGAGGGTCAAAACTCGCATTTCAGCATTATTGCAGCACCAAGACGCGAGGGTCGAAACCCGCGTCTCAGTATTACTTCAGCAACAAGGCGCAAGGTTCAAAACCCGCGTCTCAATTATAACCCCCTCATTACTGGGTCAATTACTGCCCACGTAATGAGAGAGTTAACCCCATTATGGAGCGTTTTTAGGGGACACGTTCACCCCTTGAAACCTCTATAAATCGCCCCGTTTGCTATGGAGAGGGGATTTTTTCAGAAAATTTTGAGTTAAAAAAAAGAATTTCGGTTGTGAGCTGTAGAAGCACCAAGACCTCCATTGAAAAGAAAGAAAGAGTTCAACTCTTCTAACAACTTGCTGCGTACAAGTTTGTCTTTACCTACAATCTCTTTGAGATTCTTGGTGGACAGGAGCTGTGTTACTCCGTCCGCTATTCAAAGAGAGGATTCCTAAGAGGTCCTGACGTTTACCCGGTCAACGAAAAATAAGATTCACTTTCCACCGTCACATCAAGAACCCAGTACTAAACAAAGGGGAGATTCAAGCGTGAACATCTTCCCTCTTTTGTAATCGGAATATTGATTCGTTGTAATCTTCATTGATTCAAGAAAATTTTACATGAATTTCTCCCACCAAACAAGGTTACTTTAGGCTAAGCGTGTATGCGTGGGGTATTTTCCTTGCGTATATACGTCGCCGACTCTCGTCGCGACTCCGTTTTCACATATTTTAGGAAGCGGGGTGTGACACACATTCTGTTAGTGCAACATTAGAACTCATTGCTTGCTCTTTGCAAGTTTTTTCTAACTAATTCATAAGAAAGGATGTTTTTTGGCGTTCCTTCTCGCTCTCATATTTTGTCTCAGCATGGAAGTGTGTTAATGGTATGAAAATATTTTATAAGAGTGGCATATTCTGATTTTTTTCTCATCTCTCTCTCTCTCTCTCTCTCTCTCTCTCTCTCTATTTTTTTATTTTTATGTGGAACATTTCTGGACAGAGAATGGTGTGATTCCTTTTATACTCTGGTTATTCCTAAACATGAGCTTTTATATTAAGTCGTTTAACTAATCAAATACTCTTTATTGGCAGTTGGTGTTGACCCTCATTGCTAGTTTTTACAATTGAAGAGGTTCTAATGCAGGTAAAAAAGCTAGTTTTACATCATGGTTCTTGTTAGTAAAATCCCCTCTGATTGCAATTCTTTTCGGGTTGATACGTAAATTTCATAGCCTCTTTCAAGTAATTGTTTCTACTACAGGGTCATGATTAGATGCATTATGTGTAAAGATTTCTATGACAAGTATAGTTTAATTGATTAGTAGAAGAACCGTGCTATATGGCCGTCCATAGATCTAGCAAACTTCATAGAGTCTGAAACTTTTAAACATGGGCTATTTGATTCACAAGACAGTAGGAGCTAACAATTCTGTGAAGATATTTATGGATCATCAATGAGGTAGCATTATATTATCGCAGAAATTTGGATGGAGAATAATTTTTCATGCTTATATGCTAATCTCTGAAGGATCATTGTGTCACTCAGTGCACAAACTAATGCTGTAGGTATTATAAGTTAGGCTTTTCTCACCTGTTTTGAATTTTCAACATAAATTCTAAATATTTGTTACCACCTGATCATCCTTCCATATGTTTGCAGAATCAAGTAGCAAACGTGAAGCAGGAAATTTACGTTTGGATATTGAGAGCCTCACAGAGCATTCTGATAAATGCTTCGAGAGTTAAAAGTCCCAGTGAGTGATTTATGTTCGATATTATTCCAAGACTCCCAGTAGACTGCCTCCTTTCTTTTCTATTACCATTCAGGCTGGTTCAGAGTCTGAAATCCTTTTACTTCTTTTTTGTTAAAACAGAAGGTTCTATCCCATGAAGATTCATAACGACTAGAGAGACTGATGAGGAGTAATCAGCTGATGATGATTCCGAGGAAGTTTGTTGTTAAAGGTATGAAATATATGTACATGAACCACAATGCATGTGCTAAAATTCATTAGCGTCTAAAATTACACAATACTTGGAACTCTGCAATCTTTAAATATTGTTTTCAAATTCTATTGCATGTGATCTTAAACCTGTGACCCTTAAAGTTCTATTGCAGAACATGCCAAATAACCGAAACGGACATATTATCAGTTGTCTTCTTAAAATCTTCTCGAATTTTCAAATGGCAATGGTTGTCTGATTGACATATCTGCTTAGTATCTTCTCATATTTTTCCAAGCATGTGATAACTAAATTTGAATACACAAAACTGTAATTCCAAATATTTTGATGATATATTAACTTACAAATTAAGTTACTTATGAGATTGATTAGTAGTGTTTGTCTTCTTGCAGGATAAAACATGATATGGAGGTTGGGCGGATCAAGCGAGAAAGTGTTATATCAAGATGGAGGATGGAAGAACATCAAGTTCTAAAATTACGAGCATTACTATAGTTATATCAAGCTACAATAGCCGTTTGAGCTAAGAAATTCAAGCTCCACAATATAGAGCCAAGTTAAGTACATCAAGCTGTGTAAAAGCTAATTGGAGTAAAAGAATACAAGAGCTGCAATCTTCACAATAATAGAAAACATGTAAGTAATTAAGAAGTATTATTTATTATCTTCGAGTTTGGCACAAGTAGGATTTTACACATAATTTTTCTAAGTCTTCTTATTGTCCTTCTACAACTCGCTAATTTTACACTATCCTACAAGCTAAATAAAGACCGTTGCTCAAATCTCCTTCTCTGCTGCAGCATTTAATGTCCAACGAGAGAATTTTTCCTCCTCTCTCTAACAACGTTCATATCCTCACTTTAGATCTGCTCTCTTTAAATATGACTCTGCATCAACAGAGCAGATAAGGAATCAAGAAAGAAAATTGTGAAAAAATCAAATAAGTTATCACATTAAATTGAGCTTTAATTTTCACATTCCTTTTTACAGAGAGAAGTTATTGTGCTCAAAATTTCATCAATTCTTTCACCAATTTCTCTACTCAAGAATTGTCAAGCATTCTTTCATCAATCAACCACTTCTTTTATTGATTGAGGAATTTGGGCTTTAATTAACTTTATTCAATTTTGATTCCTCCTTAATCTTTCATTATTATTGTGCCAAATTTATTGAAGATAATTTATTTTTACTTCTTCATTACATAGAAACTCTATTATAATTTTTTTATATTATTGGGCTAACTTGTTTCTCATTATTGTTTTAGAGAACAAAAACATTTTGTGAAAGTTGTGTTCCCTCTCAATGAAGCAGAGAGAAGTTCAACTTTGAGGAGAGTCTTGGAGGTTGTAAATATCTTCGAAGAGAAGAATGTAGTCCAAGCTCAGAGAGAGTCTTGGCGGTGTAATCTGTGCTTCGGAAAGGAGCTAATAATGTATTTGAAATCGTAGAAAGGAGGCCTCTAAGTAGTGGATGTAGGAGAATTTTCTGAACCACCCTTGAATTATTCTGTCCCTCTTACTCTTGCTCTTTATTGTTTATTATTGTTGTTGTAGATAATTCTCTGATATTGTATTATTTATTAAATTTGACTAAATTAATTATTAATTTAGTGTTGATCCTACCACCATATCCTGCCAGCAATTTGGCTACATCCTACCAGCCCAGTTTAACACTTAGCCAAATTTTAACTATCTGATCCTACCACCACATCTTGCCACCAGTCCTCCTAGTTCCTGCCAACGGTTATATTGATCCTACCAGAGACCCTGTCACTATCTACTGGGATCCTATTAGGACTTAAAATTTATTAATTTATTTTTTAATTTCTATATATTTTACTTAGACCCTATTCGCCTCCCCCTCTAGGGTCCAACAAAAACCTATTGGCTAATTTTGTGAATATTCTGTTATGCCAATTTTGAGCTAGTTATCCTCAAGTTCTAACTCACTAATGTCTTTACCATCATACAAAACTTCAAAATTGTGGTGAAAATTGAGGAATTTATATTTATCTCCTAGCACTATCTGAGGGGTCAAGCATCCTTTCGGCGGAGAGCTGGGTTGTGTGCAAGGATGCAGCGGCATTTCATTGATAATTTAGACATATTTTCAAGGAAGTTACATTTCAACTCTTAGGCCTTGGCCTTAAATATATTGTTGGTAAATTGCTACAATCCATCAGATGAGCCTTCAATACAGCCTCCGTTCAACAATTAGAATAACTAACAACTGTTGCCATGCTAGTCTATAATTTGAGATTCTGTTGGTCTATTTTTGAATAATTCACTGAGTAATTTTTTAAATGAACTAGGTAGATAGGTTTGGCAATTCACCAAAAAAGGAAATAAAATCCAGGCCTAAGGCCAATGATTGTTCCGTTGATATCATCGGGTGATAAAATCAAAAATTAAAGAAAAGATAGGGTAAGAGAGGAGTTTTAAAATTTAAATATCTCAGTCCTCACCTCAATAACTTATGAGTTTTGATGCGCTGCCTTAAACTTTTATAAAGAGAACATGAAAAAATTTGCAACATAATACAACCCCTGCAAAAGAGAAGCCTTTGTTGACAGTCTCCCTTGAACATGTCTCCCTTCATGAGCATTAAGCAAGCACCCAACTTCCAATTTTGAAGCTTCTGTTCCTAAAGATAGATTGTTCACTTACTCAGAAGAGTCACCTTTCATCTGCAAAGTTAATCATACATAGGTTGATCCTTGCCGTTATCTTTATTGGCGGCTCTAGCATGGGGACTATGATTATTGTCATATACTAATATTGGCCATCAACTGGCATGATGGAGCATAACAACTCTCGAAAGTTATGTAGGGAGAGAGAGGAGATGAAGCTTGTGAAATTCAACGAGGATTCAGACTTCGTTTCTGAATAGAATTCAGATCTAATTGGAGTTTCCTAACAGGTGAATTGCTCCTCCGTTTAGGATTTAGATTTTTTTTAAGATTTGAATTCCTTTTAGGATTTAGATTACTTTTCTGAGTTGGAGTTAAATCCAATGGGGTTTCCTAAATCCCTGAGACTCTGTGGCTATAAATAAGGGATAGAGCCCTCATGTATTGTATCCCTTGAAAATTTTCATTGAAAATTCCTTGAAGCAATTTGTAATTGATTGTTGAATCAATAAAATCTCTCTCTCTTGCCCCGAGGACGTAGGCAAATTGTCGAATCTCGTTAAATACTGTGTCAGCTTGTTTTCTCTATTGTTTCTTTGTTCTTGTCGCGTAGGTACTTCTCCGGCTGCATTGTCTCCAGTTGGTGGATTCCTCATTAGTTGTTGTACCGGCACGTGCAATAAGTGGTATCAGAGCATCCCAGGTTCGTCGTGGGATCGTGTGTTGATTACAAGGGCATTAGTTGCTGTCTAGCGGAGATCATGTGTTGATCTCGGAGCAGTATTAGGACTGTTTGTGGGATCGTGTGTCGATCTCAAAACAGCGTGTGGATTGCTCGAGGAATCAATTCGGAGGAATAGATCATTTTAGAAACTCTTCGAGGGTTTCGCGTGTAGGTAGAGATCCTATCTTTATCTAGTTGTTTATCTAACTCTGTTTGCTTTCTGCATTGTTTGAGGAATTAGTTGAGAAGATAGTTAGAGAAAGTACATCATCGGGGAAATCTGTAAATTCATATCCGTTGAGAATTGATGTGGTAAAGTTCGACGACAAGAACAACTTCAGTATGTGGAGATGTGAGGTGATGGATGCATTAATGACATCAAACCTCGAAGACACTCTATGGTTGGAGAAGAAGCGCGATTCAATTACTGAAAAAGATTAGGATAAGATGAACAGAACGGGGTGTGGCTTGATCAGGTCTTACTTGATACAAGACATCAAGTATAATGTGTTGCATGAAACATCTGCAAGAGAGACAGCTGTGGGAAATCCTGGAGAAGAAGTATCTGACGAAAAATGTCGAATCATGATTGCAGTTGAAGAGTAAGCTTTATCATTTTCAGATGCAGAGAGGATGCTCCATCAAGGAACACATGAATAGCTACACAAAGCTTCTTACATACCTGGTTAATATGGATGTAGAGATCGATGAAGAGGACAAGGCGGTAATTCTATTGAATTCTCTTCCTAGGGAAGAGTATGAGACCTTTACTCTTACATTGATTAATGAAATAAATGAAAAGTCACCTAGAGTGGGGGTGAATAGGTGATGTGCCTAATCTGTGCGGAATTTAAAAACTTAATAGTAATGAGCACTCAAGTGTGATCAACAAATGATGCACACACAACCAAGCCGAGCAAATATGAATGCACAATATAAATAATTGCAAGGCACAAAGTAAAAAGATAGAGAGAGAGCCAAAAGATCAAACGCAAACACCAAGATATGTTCTCGAGGTTCGAGCACCCAGCTCTACATCCCCGCCTTCGACACACGAAGGATTTCCACTAGCTCGTCCACCTAGGACCCTTACAAGGAGTACCCACTCCACAGGAGTACAACCACAACCTCCACTTGAGGCAAAGGCACAAAGCCACCTACAATCACCTCACACCTTGAGGGATTAGCAAAATAAAGATAAGGTTTACAACTTAGTGGTTAAAACAACAACCACAAAACAATCTTTTTCAACTTGGTGGTTTCAAGTAACAACCACAAACAATCTCTTTTTCCCACACAAAAATCCTATAGAAAAGATAGTAGATTATAGCTCAAGTGTGGAGAAAACCAAGGGATTTGAAACCAGCAACTCAAAGAAAATCTTTGGGAAATAAATGAAACCAAGATAGAGAAATTCAATTCAAAAGCTTTTCCCAAAACCCTTTTCTTTGATTTTTCAAACCCTAATGAAAACACCAAAAAGATTGTTCAATTTGAGTTCAAAAACTTCTTTTGATTTCAGCAAAAACACCAGAGAGTATGGAAAATTCGCACAAAAAATCTTAGAGAAAAACTCTTACAAATGGGATATTTATAGGCAAATCTGGAAACTAGCCGTTGGCAGCAGATTTGGCCAAAATACCACTGCCGGGTCAATTTTTGACCCGTTGGCACTAACGGTCGACCGCCCGGTCGACCCAAACAAAAAGAGAGCAAACCTGCTCTCAGTCGGTCGACCGTATCGGTCGACCGGCTATAGGTGTAGCCAGCGTGCACGTTTCTGTGCACGTCGGTCGACCCATACGGTCGACCGGCTGCATGGTGCGGTCGACCGTACCAGTCGACCGACCAGCCTGGCAGACACCAAAACAGGTCAGAAATCTGGGGAAATAAATGTCCAATAAATTCTCATAAACTACTAAAAATCCCCAAAAATAGTTTTGTCAAATTGCATTGATATATAAACATGTGATAAAAGTTTTGACTCAAATATCAAGCAATTTAAACTATTTTTATGTCTTTTCATTTTTACCAAAAATCAAACCTTGTATTTTCTAAAACTTGGATTCTTGAATAGAAAATACATTTTGTCTAAAACTCATCCAAATACAAAAAGTATGAAACACATGAATATCATGTTGGAATATTAAGTTTAAGTATCATGATTAAATATCATGTTTTTGTATTTGATTCCAAAATATGTTTTGTTAGAATTACCAAAACATAAAACTCATGAAGTAGACTATCAAACTAAGTTTGTTTAAGCAATAGAAGCATGCATGTATATAGAACAAATCATATATACACGAAACCATGTAAACTTGTTTTGATATAAAATCTATTCATGAAAATCAAGATCGGTTAAATCAAAAACCGAAAACCAAAACATGATACGTGTGTCTTGTGAACTTGAGCATATCATACTATTCTAATCTTTACAATTAGGATCTAAACCCAAAACTAAACTATGGTACCGATGTCTTCTTGTAGAGCGCAATCTCCAAGCCGACTCGATCCAAAACTCCTTGATTCACTGAGCAAGACTCCAATGAGTGCTAGATATCATCTTTGATTCTTAGGCTCTTGAATCAACATGTGGGTAGCTTCCAAATCATCTTGTAGAAGCTAATCACCTACTAGTAACTTGATTAATGATCTGAAACTAAAAACACAAGATTATTAGTAACACATAACTACATGAGTTAATCATCATCAAAACTAGAGTGGAAGGCCTTTGGGCCAAAATCTCCCCCTTTTTGATGATGACAAAACTCATGGAGTTATATATGCATGGATTAAAGTTAAGCTTCAAAGAAGCTCCCCCTTAACTCATGCATAGGAATAAAAAAATAGATGTGCAATGTAAGCTCTTAAACATGTATGCATCAACATGCATAAAACACATAAAGATCTAAAACATGCTCTAGATACCAATGAAATATTCAAAACGAATAAACATGTTCTAGATACCAATTAGCAAAAACAAATAAACATGCTTGTTCTAGATACCAATTAGCAAAAACAAATAAACATGCTCTTGATACCAATTCACATAAACACATAAACATGCTCTAGATATCAAATTAAACTCAATATCAATATTATGCAAAACACAAAACTAATGATCTCTTATACAAGCTTTTGATACCAAAACTAAACAAACTAAAACATGTTCTTTAAATAATGCTTTGGATACCAATTGAACTTAATATAAAAACACATTAAAAACATAAAACATGCATATAAACTCAAATTCTTCTCCCCGCTTTTTGTCAATCATCAACAAAGGGGTTAAAAACAAAACTAATAAAAACATATTCCTTTTATATTCAAAAACAAGGAATTAAAAACAAGGGATGTACTTCCCCTTTTTGTCTAAACACAAATATGATACCAATTAGAAGAAAATGTGTCAAGGAAGTGCATATTGATACCAATTAAAAATGAAACTATACCAATTGAAAACAAAAGTCTTGATACCAATTGATAAGTAAACAACATACCAATTGAAAATAAGCAATCTTGATATCAATTGAAATTAAACATAGATCTTAATACCAAACAAATTTGATTTTGATACCAATAGAAATTATTTCCAATTTAAGTTATTATTCTCTATCATAAAGTAAGGGAGTGGAATACTAAAACCAATTGAAAGATGAAAATACAAGATTTTCTCCCCCTTTATGAAATATCAATGAAAACTGTGATAAGGCTTGAATTAAGATACCAATTGAAAACTAAATCAATTGAAACAAAGTTGAAGCTCAAGCTTATCATAAAAAAAAAACTTGTGCTTAAAGATATAGTGATATAATAAGCACAAATAAAACACATATATGTATGAAAATTAGATACCAATGGAATTGATATTCTTTGAAATGATAGCTTACATACATACAAATATATGAGTATACAAGAAATGTCAATTATTGATACCAATTGAAAGATTTCAATGATACCAATTGAAACAACAATAAGATCAAGTGTACATCTCATATTTCCTACCACCCATTCATGATCAAGTTTAAAATGATTTTCATAAAAAGTATACATGAGCATGATCTCCCATCCAACCACCCTTAGAAGGTAGGGGTTTTCAAAAATAGGTTTACAAATATAGTATGTTTGAAAACTACTACCAAGGAAGAATATCACAACTAGTTATATGAATCAACTAGTACGAGATCCTTCAAACAATGGACAAAACCAAAAGATATTTCATGAAACATGAAAATCACATGATCACTAAACACTCAAAAATCATATAGCACAATTTATACTCATGAAAACTAAGTCATGAGAAAACATTAAAAAAATGAGTGTACAAGTGTTGTGAGAAACATATCAACATGAAAATAGACAATCAAGCTCAATAATGAAACTATGAAACTCATCAAGATGTGAAATCATAAATTGAAATCATCTTAAAAACATGAAATTCATCCAAACGACTTGAACTTCAAGGCATATGTATGTCATGTACAAACTAAAGTATACATACATATCCTAAACACAATGAGACCACAAAGGTATATGCATGAAGGCACGTGGCTCAAGGATGTATATGTATATATGATAGTTTGGACAAGATGGACATATACATGAAGTTAACCAAAATATGTGAATACAAGTCAAATGCATGAATCATCAAAACTAGACTATACTAGTACATCAAGTGAATACAAATGAGCGTTCAAGCACAAACATATATAAAGGTCAATTTGTAGCTCACTAGTTGTACAAGTATAAATCCTAGTCTTAATGAAAACTATACTTCAAGCAAGTAGTCAAAACATGAAGCATGAAACGGGTCAACAATCAATATGATCATAATAATCAAAAACATGAATTATTAAAACAAAGTCATAGTCAATCATATGATTAGCATGACAAAGACATGCGCATTAGATATATGATTAACATGATAGCTAAAACATAAAGAGAACACAAAATATGGGTCTATATAAACATGGGTGATCTCATAAGCTATACATGCATGTCAATGGTCTAATAAACATGGCAAATATCATACTAATCATGAAACAATAAAATATGAGTCATCAAAATAAAACATCATTCAATCATAAACATCCAAATGGTCATAATGCATATGCATGTGCATTAGATCTAGGGCATACATGTTAGTTCTAAACAAGGTGAGAACACTAAATATAGATCCATGTGAAACATGGGTGCTCAAGTAACTAAACATGTATAACACTAATCTAACCAACATAACATAAGCATAATGAACAGTGAAACAAAACATGCTATGAATAGATGAACATGTAAAAACATGCAAATAAAAATGGGAGTTAGAGAATGATACCAAAACCCATAAAGGTGCATCTCTAGTTCTCCAAACCAATGATGGTCCTCCCACCAAATCCCCTTGAGAGTGAAGCATCCAAATGGTTCTCTTTTAGGCTTAGAACGCATCCACCTCAAGGCACCAATACTCTCACGTGATGCGAGAGCTCCCACCTACATCAAAAGTCAAAGAGGTGGTTTTTGGTACCCATTTTCTTTTGGGTCCATAGGGGTTAGTTTCTTTTCTAACCCAAACAAGATTAGTTGCTAAATTTTCATGATAAATACGATCATAACAAAATCTAGCAAGATGGCCTTTTCGGCCACAATGTGTACATGTGTACACATGAGCATACATGTCATGGTTGTGTCCGTGGAAAGCATGTGTATGCCGTGTAGGGTGTGCATGCATAGTTGGAACTTGTTTCTTGCGAACCAAGGATTCCAAACGAGTGTGGTTCATGGCACAATGGCTCAAAATGGAGCCCAAATAATCAACACTTTTCTTCAAAACATTTATATCATTTTCTATGATAGAAGACAAAGTGGAGCATGCTATAGGTGTGCAAGAAGTAGAAGCTACACTAGCATGGCAAACATGAATATCAATATCATTTTGCAAAGATTTATTTTTATTCAAAACCAAATCCAATTCTTTTGTTATGAAATCAATTTCATTTTTCAAAGTAAGGTTTTCTTTAAAAACAAGATCTAATTTTGAAGATAAAGCTTTATTGTTCTCCAAAATATCATCACAATCATTTTTGCCTTTTAACACTTCAATTTCATTTAGGGCAAGGTCTAATTGAGATCTTAGTGAGTCACGTTCACTAGCAATCTCTCCCTTCTCTTGCAAAACGGTTTCAAAAGATGTGCATAAATCATTTAATTCTTCTTTTAAAACAATATTCTTCTTTTTCAAAGATTCATGTTTTTCTAAGAATTTTTCAAGCTTTTGAGCAAGTTCCATATTTAAAGTTTGAACTTCACCACATCCATGACAAAATGAACTAGAGTTATCATCTAGTTGAGAATCCGAATGTACCTCATGGGAGTCATTCCCATGGACCATAAGGCAACGCTCTTCGGAATTGTCTCTCCTAGATCTCCTAATCTTGTTGAGAATCGTTGGAAGCTCGGGAGAAGTTAATATGCTCCAAACTGCAAAAGCCGAATCATATCGATCAAAAACATGTACAAGATATTCATTGAGAGATGCTCTAAGTGTTCTAAGTGCAAGTGCATTGGCCTTCTTATGCTTGCTACTATTAGGGAGGGTTTCTATAGTGATGGCTTGATAAACTAGATGACCTAGAGTTTTTAAATGCCTAGTCATGTCCACCTTCCAAGCATCAAGTCTAAAATGGTCAAACATACGAGGGCTAGCCATGAGTGCAAACTAGTATGAGTGCAAATGAAGATTAGCAAACCAAGATCTTAACTCCTAGGTGGTTAAACCTAAATATCAGGAGCACTAGCTCTGATACCAATTGAAAAGTCACCTAGAGGGGGGTGAATAGGTGATGTGGCTAATCTGTGCGGAATTTAAAAACTTAATAGCAATGAGCACTCAAGCGTGATCAACAAATGATGCACACACAACCAAGCCGAGCAAATATGAATGCACAATATTGAAAGTTCACCTAGAGGGGGGGTGAATAGGTGATGGCTAATCTAATGGTCACTTAATGCCTAACAATGCGGAAGCTAAAACAATTATGACCTAATTAAATCTTATTACACTAAACACTATGTATAACACAAGAGTGTAGCCGAATTCCCTTTGCAAGGCTCTGGACTAAACCCCTCTTGATTCCCCTTGAATGGGTTGAGGTGCCGCGTTGGCTCTCTTGGTTGAATACAAGTGTTAGCAACAATCCCACGCAAGTATATAACAATTAAGCACAAGGTATATCAAGCATGTAAATGTAAAGACAATATGAGCTATGCAAGATATAAAGGAGATAGAGAGAGAGAGATGGCAATCGCAAACACAAGGGTATGTTTCGAGGTTCGAGCACACTTGCTCTACATCCCCGCCTTCGACACACGAAGGATTTTCACTATGCAAGATCCCAATGGATCTCTCCTCGGTGCCGCAACACCTACAAGCCCTCGGACTCCCTAGTCCCGTACACACCGCAAGCTCACTAGCTCGCCGAGGCCGCACCTCGAACAAAAGAGTTCACAACCGAACTCCAAACCACCACGAGCACACTTACCCGTCTCCTCAAAGTACAAGAAAGAAATCTTGGTGATCTAAACACTTTGATCACCTAACAAAAGCTCTCACAACACAATCCTATGGATAGATTAGGCAATGGATAGCTCAAGTGATTGTGAGAAAGCAAGGAAAGAAACTTTGGTGAAAAACTCAAGAAATCTCTTTTAACACTCTTTATAAAAACTTCCCTTTAGATAGGAAATATTTGCTCTCTATTTTGTGGAGAAAACTCTTCTGAAAGTATGGGAAAAACTGGCTCTAAGAGTCTCTAAAATCTTGGCTTCAAATAATGACAAGAACCCCAATTTATAGGTTGCCAGAAAACTAGCCGTTGGGATCTGCCAGTACTGCCGGTCGACCGGCCGGTCGACCGCCAACGGTCAAAAATCCGACCGTTGGAGCCTCCGGTCGACCGCCCGGTCGACCCAGAAAACCCGAGAGCAGAACTTCTCGGCAGCGGTCGACCGTCCGGTCGACCGGACCACTGTGCTGCACAGACACGCACAAGTCTGTGCGCGTCGGTCGACCGTGGGTCGACCGGACCATGGTGCAGTCGACCGCTCGGTCGACCGACGTGCCTGACAGCCAGTTCCAGGTCTGGAAAACTGGTTTAAAAATATTTTTTAAAATCTTTTAACACTTATAAAAATTCCATAAACTTGTTTTAACATTCTATATTGAAAACCAAACTTGTGATAGAAATTTTCAAGACATATATCAACATATTCATATCATTTCAGCGTCTTGCAAATTTTATCAAAAATCAAAACATGTATTTTTCAAACTTGGTTTTCATAACTTCACAAAATATAAAAACAAGATATTTGATTTCATTTTAAAGTATAGTGTGTATGGATATGATCCACTACACAATCATAATGTAATATCTATGTTTTTGACATTAAGCTCTAAACTTGGTTATGGTTGAAAAGATATACATGATAGAAATACCAAAAACCAAGGTATATATTTTGTCACAAAGAAAATCTTTTACTAAATAAAAATTCTTTTCTAAACATAAAAATCTTTTACTATCAAGAGTGTGTGTGTAAGATATACTTGAGCAATCCACCAACTATCTATCCTTTACATTTTAACTAAAACAAAAATTAAATCTTATACCTAGACACAAGTCTTCATCTTCTTGAAGTCTTCCCTGGAAGGCTTCTCATCTTCTTGACTTGGTCCAAGCTTGATCCAAAAGCTCCTTGGATCACACCGTACTAACTCCAAATCTTGATATTTTATCCTTGTTGAGCTATGCACCTACAAAGATCTTGATAATGAATCTGTCACAATTTAAACACAAGTTCATTAGTAAATATAACTTCATGAGTTGATCATCATCAAAACTAGGGTGATAGGCCTTTGGGCCAACAATCTCCCCCTTTTTGATGATGACAAAACTCATGGAGTTATATATGCATGGATTAAAGTAAAGCTTCAAATAAGCTCCCCCTTAACTCATGCATAGGAAATAAGCAATAAGATATTCAATGAAGCACATGAATATGTATGCAAATGATGGAGATAAACATGCATCAAATTCTTTTTCTCCTATTGCAATACAAAAATATATGCATAATTAACAAGGAAGACAAATACTTCTCCCCCTTAAGCAATGAAAACATGCATATACACTCAAATACACTCAAATACTTCTCCCCCTTTTTGTCACTCATCAACAAAGGGTTCAAAGGAAAATCAAATCAAACAAATTTTACTCCCCCTTTTTGTCAAAAGCAAAGAAATCAAGAAGGGGTAATACAAATCAATCAATAAAGATTTATATGCGATATACATTCATGAAGAGGAAGACGCTAAGTTAGCTTCCCTACACATATGCATTACATGATCATAACACATATTATGTAATGCATAAGAGGAGATGTGAAGCTCCCCCTACACACGTATATTATATAAAGAAGAGTTGTCAAGCTCCTCAATTTATAATATACTCAACATGAATCTATGTGTTAGAGAGATGTTAAGCTCTCCTTGCATATAGGAAATACAAATCAAAAATTTGAATTTTTCTTTAACAAAACAAAATTTTGAACTTTTCTTAATAAAACACATTTTGAGATATCAAATCAACATATTTTTTATTTTGATATCAATTTTGAAAACATATTGCATAAGCTTTAAGAATTACCAATTGAAAGTTAAATTAAGCTTAGCAAATAGATCCCATATATGTATGAAAAGATAATACCAATAGAAATTGATATAATTTGAATTTGAAAGCATTCATACATACAATCAAAATACGAGTATATAAAAATCGTATTGATACCAATTGAAAATATCCAATGATACCAATTGACGAGTAAGCTTATCATATACTCTACCATATGAAGAGATTGCACTAGTTAATATGAAAATATTTTAAAACTAGTACGAAATCCTTCAAGTAAGGAATAAAGCAAAAATGTCAATGTAATCTCAATATTCCTTTAAATCACGAAGACAGGAAAATCATCACACATTTTTTTTTTAAAATTATATTTCAAGATATATGTATGTTTTGACAACACAATAAGTATACATACATATCTCTTAAACACAATTGAGTCCATATAAATAGATTTGCATTAAAGGCAAATGACTCAAGTGGTATACATGTATATCGTAAAGTTTGGCAAAATACACATATACATGAAATGAAAATACATGATCATAAATCATATCCAAAAAGTGGGAATATAAGTTTAAAAATGTATGTATCATCAAAACTAAGCAATACAAGCATATTTCATGGGTTCAAATAAGCATTAAAGCACAAATATAAATAGATTTATTTGTGGCCCACGATATGTACAAGTATAAATCCTAGTGTTGATAAAAACTAACATTTAAACTAATATTCAATACATGAAGCATCAAATCTTTAGAACACAAAAGATTTTATCCAAATAATTGAATAAAGTAGGATCATGTGGAAATCTTATAAATTAATAGAAGAATAGATAACTAGTTTAAATTGATTTTGAATAACTAGTTAAAGATCCTTCAAATAACATCAAATCATATGTTTTTCATAAAACATAACTAGATACATAAAGTTTTAAGCACTCTTGGTCTATAAAAGCTCAAAAATGATTTTTAACAAAAGTGAGTGTTAAATGATCATGTAAATAGCATTTTTATGAAAATAGACAATGAAGCTCAAAAAGATCATAAGACACATTTTTTTTAACAAAAACACGAAAAATCATTTTTAATCAAAACACTAATCTTCATGGTATATGTATGATTAATCCAATCCTAACAATACACATACATATCCCAAATATAAAAGAGTCTATTAAATGTATTTGCATGAAAGCAAGAAACTCACGGGTATACATGTATATTTATTAGATTTGAATAAGAATGCATGTACATGAAGTAGAATCACAAAATTGGCAAAACAAGTATAAATGGAGGAATCATCAAAACTAGTCTATACATATGCATATAGTGGGTACAAATGAGCATGAAGTTCAATTATATATGAATCAATTATAATTCACTATTCATATATGTATAAATGCAAGTTTGACACATTCTACATCTAAGCATGTAAATACCACATGAAGCACACAAAATCATAAAACATGAACATGCTATAATTATGATAAATGAAATAGCATGAACATAAAGAGTAGGAGTTTAGGAATTGTTACCAAATCCAAAGCTCCTAATGTGGTGGCCTTTCCACCAAAATTCCTTGATAGCGATGCATCCAAGTGTATGTCCATCAAGTCCATTGCATCCACTACTAAGGCACCAATCCTCTCACGTTTTGTGAGAGCCCTCACCTACATCAAAAGCAAAAGGTGGGGGTTTTGGTACCCATATTTTCTTGTAGGGTCCACGGGGGTTAGCTTTGTAAGGAACCCAAAATCTTTTATTTTTAGCAAAATTAAAATGACCTAATCTATCATAACAATATTTTGCTAAATGGCCTTTACGGCCACAATGTGTACATACGTACACCTTAGTATGCTTATGTGTAGGAGTGTGATCATGTTGTGCAACATAAGCAAATGCATGGTTATGATATGCATGAATGTGTGGAGTTTGTTTCTTTGAAAACATTGACTCCAACTTAGAATGATTAAAAGCACAAGAGTTCAAAGTTGAACTCAAACCATCCATTTTATTTTTCAAATTCTTAATCTCATTAGTGGTGGCATGTAAAGCATGATGAGATAAAGAATCATTTTTCTTTTTCTTTTTAGAAACAAATTCTTTTTCTTTTTCAACAAATTTTCTTTCTAAAGTAATATTTTCTTGAAAAACAATCTCTTTTTGTTTTTCCACCAAATTAACTTTCTTTTTCAAAATAGTGTTTCTTCACATAAATCATTCAATTTTGTAAGCAAGGAAACATTCTCATTTTTCAAATCATTGTTTTCCTTTTCTAAGCATGCCATTTTATTTTCTAAAGAATCTTTTTCATTAAGCATGGCATCAAAATTTTTTTTCAAATTATTATTATCTTTTTCTAAACATGCAATGTTAGATTTAAATGAATCTTGTTCTATATGCATGCAAGCAATGTTCTTTTTCAAATTTTTATTTTCCTTTTTAATCATGTCATATTTCTCAAGAATTATTTGGCAAAATGAAGTGAGCTCATCATATGACATGTCCTCATCATCGGATTCGGAGTTTACCTCAAGGGGGTTATCCTCTTGGACCATATAGCATACGTTGGAGATGTCGCTTCCAACATCCGAATCGCTCCCCGCATAGTATAGATCCTTTTCGCCAAGGGAGGTGAGGGTGTTCCATACTACAAAAGCCGAATCAATATTAGCAACTCTAGATAAATAACATCATCTAGGGTAGACTTTAAAGCATTAAGGGCTTTTGAGTTAGCCTCAATATTCTTACCATTTAAACAATATGCATTATTAGTAGTGACAAGATATACATGAATGCCTAAGGCTTTGAGGTACAATGACATCTTAACCTTCCAAATTTGGATGTTAAGAATGTCAAAGGTGGGTGGTGACATGAAGTCCATGGTGTGTGTACAAAAATATTGTGATTAGCCTAAAATGAGGATCTTTAACTCTTAGGTTGTTAGACCCAATATCAAGAGCACTAGCTCTGATACCAATTGAAAGTTCACCTAGAGGGGGGGTGAATAGGTGATGGCTAATCTAATGGTCACTTAATGCCTAACAATGCGGAAGCTAAAATAATTATGACCTAATTAAATCTTATTACACTAAACACTATGTATAACACAAGAGTGTAGCTGAATTCCCTTTGCAAGGCTCTGAACTAAACCCCTCTTGATTCCCCTTGAATGGGTTGAGGTGCCGCGTTGGCTCTCTTGGTTGAATACAAGTGTTAGCAACAGTCCCACGCAAGTATATAACAATTAAGCACAAGGTATATCAAGCATGTAAATGTAAAGACAATATGAGCTATGCAAGATATAAAGGAGATAGAGAGAGAGAGACGGCAATCGCAAACACAAGGGTATGTTTCGAGGTTCGAGCACACTTGCTCTACATCCCCGCCTTCGACACACGAAGGATTTTCACTATGCAAGATCCCAATGGATCTCTCCTCGGTGCCGCAACACCTACAAGCCCTCGGACTCCCTAGTCCCGTACACACCGCAAGCTCACTAGCTCGCCGAGGCCGCACCTCGAACCAAAGAGTTCACAACCGAACTCCAAACCGCCACGAGCACACTTGCCCGTCTCCTCAAAGTACAAGAATGAAATCTTGGTGATCTAAACACTTTGATCACCTAACAAAAGCTCTCACAACACAATCCTATGGATAGATTAGGCAATGGATAGCTCAAGTGATTGTGAGAAAGCAAGGAAAGAAACTTTGGTGAAAAACTCAAGAAATCTCTTTTAACACTCTTTATAAAAACTTCCCTTTAGATAGGAAATATTTGCTCTCTATTTTGTGGAGAAAACTCTTCTGAAAGTATGGGAAAAACTGGCTCTAAGAGTCTCTAAAATCTTGGCTTCAAATAATGACAAGAACCCCAATTTATAGGCTGCCAGAAAACTAGCCGTTGGGATCTGCCAGTACTGCCGGTCGACCGGCCGGTCGACCGCCAACGGTCAAAAATCCGACCGTTGGAGCCTCCGGTCGACCGCCCGGTCGACCCAGAAAACCCGAGAGCAGAACTTCTCGGCAGCGGTCGACCGGACCACTGTGCTGCACAGACACGCACAAGTCTGTGCGCGTCGGTCGACCGTGGGTCGACCGGACCATGGTGCGGTCGACCGACCTGCCTGACAGCCAGTTCCAGGTCTGGAAAACTGGTTTAAAAATATTTTTAAAAATCTTTTAACACTTATAAAAATTCCGTAAACTTGTTTTAACATTCTATATTGAAAACCAAACTTGTGATAGAAATTTTCAAGACATATATCAACATATTCATATCATTTCAGCGTCTTGCAAATTTTATCAAAAATCAAAACATGTATTTTTCAAACTTGGTTTTCATAACTTCACAAAATATAAAAACAAGATATTTGATTTCATTTTAAAGCATAGTGTGTATGGATATGATCCACTACACAATCATAATGTAATATCTATGTTTTTGACATTAAGCTCTAAACTTGGTTATGGTTGAAAAGATATACATGATAGAAATACCAAAAACCAAGGTATATATTTTGTCACAAAGAAAATCTTTTACTAAATAAAAATTCTTTTCTAAACATAAAAATCTTTTACTATCAAGAGTGTGTGTGTAAGATATACTTGAGCAATCCACCAACTATCTATCCTTTACATTTTAACTAAAAACAAAAACTAAATCATATACCTAGACACAAGTCTTCATCTTCTTGAAGTCTTCCCTGGAAGGCTTCTCATCTTCTTGACTTGGTCCAAGCTTGATCCAAAAGCTCCTTGGATCACACCGTGCTAGCTCCAAATCTTGATATCTTATCCTTGTTGAGCTATGCACCTACTAAGATCTTGATAATGAATCTGTCACTATTTAAACACAAGATCATTAGTAAATATAACTTCATGAGTTGATCATCATCAAATCTAGGGTGATAGGCCTTTGGGCCAACAAATATAGATAATTGCAAGGCACAAAGTAAAGAGATAGAGAGAGAGAGCTAAAAGATCAAACGCAAACACCAAGATGTGTTCTCGAGGTTCGAGCACCCAGCTCTACATCCCCGCCTTCGACACACAAAGGATTTCCACTAGCTCGTCCACCTAGGACCCTTACAAGGAGTACCCACTCCACAGGAGTACAACCACAACCTCCACTTGAGGCAAAGGCACAAAGCCACCAACAATCACCTCACACCTTGAGGGATTAGCAAAACAAAGATAAGGTTTACAACTTAGTGGTTAAAACAACAACCACAAAACAATCTTTTTCAACTTGGCGGTTTCAAGCAACAACCACAAACAATCTCTTTTTCCCACACAAAAATCCTATAGAAAAGATAGTAGATTATAGCTCAAGTGTGGAGAAAACCAAGGGATTTAAAACCAGCAACTCAAAGAAAATCTTTGAGAAATAAATGAAACCAAGATAGAGAAGTTCAATTCAAAAGCTTTTCCCAAAACCCTTTTCTTTGATTTTTCAAACCCTAATGAAAATACCAAAAAGATTGTTCAATTTGAGTTCAAAAACTTCTTTTGATTTCAGCAAAAACACCAGAGAGTATGAAAAAATTCGCACAAAAAATCTTAGAGAAAAACTCTTACAAATGGGGTATTTATAGGCAAATCTGGAAACTAGCCGTTGACAGCAGATTTGGCCAAAATACCACTGCCGGTCGACCGCCCGGTCGACCGCCCAACGGTCAATTTTTGACCCGTTGGCACTAGCGGTCGACCGCCCGGTCGACCCAAACAAACAGAGAGCAAACCTGCTCTTAGTCGGTCGACCTATCGGTCGACCGGCTATAGGTGTAGCAAGCGTGCACGTTTCTGTGCACGTCGGTCGACCCATACGGTCGACCGGCTACATGGTGCGGTCGACCGTACCAGTCGACCGACCAGCCTGGCAGACACCAAAACAGGTCAGAAATCTGGGGAAATAAATGTCCAATAAATTCTCATAAACTACTAAAAATCCCCAAAAATAGTTTTGTCAAATTGCATTGATATATAAACATGTGATAAAAGTTTTGACTCAAATATCAAGCAATTTAAACTATTTTTATGTCTTTTCATTTTTACCAAAAACCAAACCTTGTATTTTCTAAAACTTGGATTCTTGAATAGAAAATACATTTTGTCTAAAACTCATCCAAATACAAAAAGTATGAAACACATGAATATCATGTTGGAATATTAAGTTTAAGTATCATGATTAAATATCATGTTTTTGTATTTGATTCCAAAATATATTTTGTTAGAATTACCAAAACATAAAACTCATGAAGTAGACTATCAAACTAAGTTTGTTTAAGCAATAGAAGCATGCATGTATATAGAACAAATCATATATACACGAAACGATGTAAACTTGTTTTGATATAAAATCTATTCATGAAAACCAAGATCGGTTAAATCAAAAACCGAAAACCAAAACATGATACGTGTGTGTTGTGAACTTGAGCATATCATACTATTCTAATCTTTACAATTAGGATCTAAACCTAAAACTAAACTATGGTACCGATGTCTTCTTGTAGAGCGCAATCTCCAAGCCGACTCGATCCAAAACTCCTTGATTCACCGAGCAAGACTCCAATGAGTGCTAGATATCATCTTTGATGCTTTGGCTCTTGAATCAACATGTGGGTAGCTTCTAAATCATCTTGTAGAAGCTAATCACCTACTAATAACTTGATTAATGATCTGAAACTAAAAACACAAGATATTAGTAACACATAACTACATGAGTTAATCATCATCAAAACTAGAGTGGAAGGCCTTTGGGCCAACAAGAAAATCCCTTAACTATAGCGAGGTATCTGCTGCTCTTGTGAATTAAGTAAGGAGACAGGACAGGCTGTCTTTTTCAGGGAGCACAACAGTAGAGGCATTAGCGGTAAGAGGCAGGAGTTCCAATCAGAAGGGAAGAGGTGATCAGGGAAGATTGAAGTTCAGATTAGGCTTCAGAGATCTGAAGAGGAATCAATGCGCCTTGTGCAAGGAGCTAAGGCACTGGAAAGTTGATTGTCCGAAGGACAAAGGTAAGAAGAAGGAGCCGATGACCGAGGCAAATCTCACACAGGTGATAAGTACTCATGCAAACTTTATAGGCGGATGGATCGGATTCAGACTCATCGGTATTCTCTCTCTGTTACTACTCTTACTATTAGTTACTCAGATAATGCTGAGTGGATCTTAGATACAGGACCTACCTATCATGTGTGCCCGAACAGGGACTGGTTTTCTATCTTTGAAAAGCTAGATGGATGCTTCACGGTCATGGGTGATGATTATCAGTGTAATATGGAAGGGATAGGTACAGTCCGTATCAAGATGGATGATGGGATAGTATGAGAATTGAAGGAGGTGAGGTGTGTACCTCAACTCAAAAGAAATCTTATTTCTGTTGGTGCTTTGGAAGCATTGGGTCTTGTGGTATCTATATGAGATGGTGTTCTTAAGATGACCAAAGGCTCAATGGTGGTTATGAAGGACGTCCGCTGCAACAATCTCTACTACTTGAAGGATAGTACAGATACAGGTCAGGTGGAGACTTCAATTTCTTCAGATAATGTTTGCAAATAAGTCTGACAGATGAAGGTCAGACACGGAGGTGAAAAGTCTTTGCAATTTTCTACAAAGAAGAGATCATTGGAAGGTGCTGCTACCTGCAACTTGGAATTTGGTGAACACGGCGTTCTGGACAAGAAGAAGGTGAAATTCAGCTCCAGTACTCACCACTTTGAAGGTCTTCTTGATTGTGTTCACGTAAGTATTTGGGGACCTACTAAGACTGCATCGCTTGGAGGTCAAAGGTACTTTATCTCTTTTATTGATAATTTATCTAGGCATTGTTGGATATATCTCATGAGACAAAGGGGTTAAGCCCTCGATATATTGGTGAAGTGGAAGAAAATAATGGAGAAGCAGACTGATAGGAAGATCAGGGAGCTACGCATTGCTAATGTTGAAAGATACATGAACTAATTCCTACAATTTGGCAAGAACACTGGTATTTGAACTCACTTCACATATGGAATACATGGGTTGGCTAAGGAGATAAACTGTTTCTTGCTGGAGAACGCTCGATGTTTGTTGTCTAATGCAAGATTAGACAAATCATTTTAGGCTGAGGCGATTGTGTATGCTAGCCATCTCATAAATGGATCGATTGCGAGAGGAGGTAAAACTCTACTAGAAATTTGGTCTGCAAAAGCTACTCAAGATCAAGGTTTACAGTGGGAATTTGGAAGTCCGGCCTACTTTAGTGCCAAAGATGGTAAGGTGAATCCGCGAGCAAAGAAGTTTATGTTTTTAGGTGTCAAAAGAAATAAGAAAGGCTACAGGTTATGGACCTAGAAAACAAGAAGATCATGATGAGTCAGCATGTCATATTTGATGAGACTTCAGTGTTGAAGTCTACCGTCTCTCAGCAGGTGAGAGGACGAAGACCAAGGAAGTATCGCAGCGAGTGGAGGGTGATGCTACTCTACCATCTCCAGTTGGTTCGGTATCAGTGAAGACTTCACCGGAGGTGACACCGGGTGAAGATCATGTAGCCAGTTTTAATGCTGAACAGGTTGAAGACATTGATGAGAATGTCGAATTATTTGCAGCCATTGGAGCCAAGATAAAACCACGAAAGTGGGTGATGAAGCATGAATCTCAAGTTTGTGACCGCGATAAATGAAAGTTGAAGGCTGTTGTTCTCCATGACAGTAGTGAGGAGGTTCATATGACTCTGCCAGGAGGTTCGCTACTGAAGATTCAATCACAGGTGCTTGAGCTTGATGGAACTCATTTCAATGAACTACGGTTGGCTTGATCCCTTGGGCAAGGTACATAGGCAGCCGTAAAGGCGCAGCCATTTGGTGATGCAACCCATATGAAGCTATTTGGTTCTCGAGAAGCTGATTGGAACTTCACGTAGAGATGAAGAGTTGTGGCCGATTGGAACTTCACGTAGAGGTGGAGAGACTTCACATAGAGGTGAAGTGTTGTGGCTAGTTGGACTTCACGTAGAGGTAAGGTGTTGTGATCTCGATGAATAGATGATCTTCTGTTGAGAAGATAGTTGAGCTTGCATAGGAGGGGTGTGCATCTAGTTGTTGAAGCCGATGATGATGTTCGGTGTGCTCTATTCAGACTTGGTTGGACCGTCAGCTGAAGTTATGTAGACTGGAGAGAGCCAGTCAATTAGAGAGTCAGGTTGGCTCATGATGAGTTCTTCATGAGGTCATATAGTTGCTGAGTTGGAGACACGCTCGGTGATCGACATGTATGGAAGTTCTCGTCAGTGAAGTGTAGGGAAGGCATGTGTGGTGCATCCCAGTTAATAGCTGAGCTGAAGTTGGAAGCTTACAATTGATATTGGAGTTTGGTAAGGTTACAGGTGGCAATGACAAACTCAATTTGGATTTGGTGAGATCAGTGAAAATCAATTGTACATGTACTGGCAATCCGTTTGAAGGAACATGTTTCGTCTGCTGGCCAAGACGAGATCGTATGTCGATTTTGCTGAGATTGTGTGTCGATTTCGTTCGGAACGCTCAAGCCGAGATCGTGTGTCAATTTTGCAGAGATCGTGTGTCGATTTCGCCAGGTATTCGTTGGAGTTCGACTCAGATTTGAGAAATCTTCACCGAGGTGGAGAATTGTAGGGAGAGAGGAGATGAAGCTTGTGAAATCCAACTTGGATTCGGACTTCGTTTCTGAAAAGGAGTCAGATCCAATTGGAGTTTCCTAACAAGTGAATTGCTTCTCCATTTAGGATTTGAGCTTTTTTAAGGTCTAGATTCCTTTTCTGAGTTGGGGTCAAATCCAATTGGGGTTTCCTAAATCCCTGGTGCTCTGTGGCTATAAATAAGGACTAAAGCCCTCATGTATTGCATCCCCTGAAAATCTCCCTTGAAAATTCCTTGAAGCAAGGAACAAGTTCTAATTGATTGTTGAATCAATAAAATCTCTCTCCTTTGCCCTAAGGACGTAGGTAAATTGCCGAACCTCGTTAATATTGTGTTAACTTGTTTTCTCTATTGTTTCTCTGTTCTTGTCGTGTGGGTACTTCTCCAGCTGCATCTGTCTCCAATTGATGTATTCCTCATTGGCTGTTGCACCGGTGCGCGCAACAAGTTACTTGGAGGTAACTGCTACTGTCCTTTCCTCATGGTTTTGGTGGGAGTCAATGCACATGGGGCACTCCCGTTTACTGCTTTGAGAGAATTTTCTTCTTGAAGAGAGGAGCCCATATTTCTTCTCTCTCCATGTAGTTGAACATTTGAGGAAATGAGCATTGATGAATAGAATCTAGAAAGTAAGAGGCTGAAAATGTAAAGTTTTATATTTGTGCTCTAGTTTTCCAATAGAAAATAATTGTCCTTTGCCATTCTGTTTTTCTTTTTTCTTTTTTTTCTTTTGTTTTTATGCTGCAAATTGTTTGTTATGGAGTACTTTTGGTGTTTGATCTGTTGGATTTTAAGATAAATTGTGCTCAAGTTGTGCTACTGTCGTTTGAAAATAGTTAAGATTGTGAAAAATGTGTTGGTCCCGTGATCTGCAGGGTTCAAAATTTCTCCTCCAACGAGTCATTCTCACAGGTTATGAAATTAGAGATATGCTGCAAAAATCCCCTTGTGGCCCACAAGAAGAAGATACGAACGTATGACTATCTTTTTCAATGTCTATTATGCTCGGTAAATAATATGCATTCAAGGTGTTTGATATATTGCTTCTGATGTCTTTGCATTGTTATTTTAGTTTTATTACTCTCGGGCTTGTGGAGAACAAATTGCGCGGCAAGAGAAGAGACCAAGCAAAGGCTGCAGTTTGGACTACCAAAATTCTCTTGGCCAACTTCTAAGAGCTTCACCTTCACATAGACTTTTTTTTTTCTTTTTCCCGCAATGGCAGCTAAAGGGTAGATTGTTTGGAATGAATGCATTAGTAAAGAAAATATGGTACTTGCCAGTTTTAAAGAGGAAATGCATTAATACATCTGAATGTAGAAAAATAATTCATACAACCCCAAAGTTTGATAAAAGGCTTTGTTGTTGTCGTCATTTTTTTTTTCCTTTTTCTTTTTCTCTTTTTGAGATAATATTGTTGTCGTTGTTGTCATCGTTATCATTGTAAGTATGATCACTTTTCTTATAGCGGTATCATTTGCAGGACCATGAAGCGAAGAGGTGGGGCTTTGGAAGTGAAGAAATAAATACAGTTTTTTTTGAGATAAAACTGTGAAATAAAAACCCTCTAGCATTTCATTAATAAAAACTTAACGAAATATTTCTAAGAAAGAAGAGTACAAACTTGCATGGAACACGCATACATAATTTGATTCTTCAAAAGAAAAAAAACTAAAAAGAAAAAAATGAAGTTTTCGGAACGCTCTCAGTGAAGTCGTGGCCTCTCTCCTCCACCACAGATGCGGCCTCTGCAGCTCAGACCCATCTAACTCTTATCCGGATTTCCCGCCAGCGCTGATGACCATCTGCAGCTCAGGTCTGGTCAACTTGTGATCGGAAATCCCACCACTAAAATCGTGGCATCTCCCTTCCACTACAACTGCGACATCTGCAGCGCATAACCAATCATCCCTTGACCGACCACCGTCGACATGGTGTTTGTAGCTCTGACCTGGTCATCCAGTGACTGGATCCCCCATAACTGAAATCTTTGCATGTCCCAACTACCAGAGTTGCGGCACAAATCCGGCCACCTCTAGCCGGTCACCCCCATTCAAATCACTCTCGTCGGCTCTTGTTCGGATCTAAGAGCTCTCTGTCAGAAACTTCTTGCTCTTTAAAGCAATTAGGGCCAAGTAAAATTCTTGTATTAAAGTCTTTCTGCACATTTGTTTAATTCCATATCGTTTCATGAATTCGACTCTTTCCAAGATTGTTTCTGTTGTGCGCAAAAACAACAACCAATTAGAGAAACTTTTAAGCCACAGATGCAATATAGAAGTACTACCAACAGTAAGAACAATTGAACAATTGGAGAAAACTAAACACAAGGTATTTAACGAGGTTCGGCCAATTTCGCCTACGTCCTCGGGGCAAGGAAGAGAGATTTCTTTATTGATTTGATAATTAATACAATTTGCAAGCAATTCATATGAAGAGGACTCTGCCTCTCTTATATACCCAAGGAAACGTAGGAGAATCAGATTCCTTATTGAGCTGGTTTCCAATTTAGAAAACTTCCCGAATCAGCCCGAATACGGACCGAGAGTTAGGCAATGTCAGTCGGTCGATCGGGCGGTCGACCGCTCTCCTTCTGCGGTCGACCAGGCCATCGACCGCACCAGCCGGTGCATATTGGTGCACGCCGGTCGACCGGTCCGGTCGACTGGTCCCTGCTGCTGCTGATTCTGATTCTGCTGCTGATCCTTATCGTCATCGACTTCCTCTATCTTCCTACAATTCTCCACCTCGGTGAAGATGTCTCAAATCTGAGCCGAACTGAAACATAGGATCTGTCGACTCAAAAGTGGCTGCACCAGTGTGGTTGCCTACGTACCCTGCCCAAGGGATCAAGCCATCCGTAGTTCATCCAAAGGAGCTTCAACAAGCTCATGCGACATGAAGGATATGGAGTAAAGCTTTACAATATGCAAACTTTACTCCTGACACCACCTTGGTAAGTATGTCGGCGGGATTCTCCGTTGTGTGAATCTTCAGCAACTCAATATCACCCTCATCGAGAATCTCCCTAACAAAATGGAACCTGACATCGATGTGCTTCGTCCATGCATGATACACCTGGTTCTTGGCTTAAAAAATAGCACTTATACTGTGACAGTTGAGCTTCAGTAGATCCTGATTAATCCCCAAGTCATCAAGCAGGCCTTGAAGCCAAATTGCCTCCTTCATAGCCTCCATTATGGCCATGTATTCGGCCTCTGTAGTAGACAATGCAACGGTAGACTGTAGAATAGAGCGCCAACTAACCGGTGCTTGAGATAATGTAAAGACATACCCCATTGTGGACCAGCGTTTGTCGAAGTCACCAGCATAATCGGAATCAACATACCCGATACAATCCTGCTTCCCTGTGAAATCCTTTTCGAATACCAGACCAACATCTATGGTACCTTTAATGTACCGCAGAATTCACTTCACTGCCTCCCAATGACCCTGTCCCGGATCATGCATATACCTACTGACCATAGAGACAGCTTGTGACAGATCTTGTCGTGTATACACCATAGCATACATAAGACTACCAACTGCGCTAGCATATGGGACGTGAGTCATGTACTAACGTTCTTCAATAGTCTTTGGAGACATAGTGGCAGATAACTTGAAATGAGGAGCCAGTGGTGTACTTACATATTTCGTATCCTTATCGATGTTAAACCTCTGAAGTACCTTTTGCAAATACTCCTTCTGTGTCAAGCTCACCTTGTCACTCCTTCGGTCTCGTGTGATTTTCATGTCTAGCACATTCTTTGCTTCACCAAGATCCTTCATCTCAAACTCAGAAGATAAGTCCTTTTTTAGTGTATCAATTGTAGATCTAGACTTTGAAGCAAAGTATATCATCTACATACAATAGTAAATAGATATACTCTCATGTCGGTAGCTTGTTGTAATACACACATGGGTCATAGTGACTACGTGTGTACCTCTTTCCTCTGATGAAGCTGTCGAACCGCTTGTACCACTGTCTAGGAGACTGTTTTAACTCATACAGCGATTTCTTCAGCTTGCACACCATATTTTCTTTTCCTGTAGTCTTGAACCCTATCGGCTGAGACATGTAGATCTCTTCATCCAGATCGCCATGGAGAAAGGCGGTCTTTACATCGAGTTGATAAAGGTCCAACTCGTACTGTGCCACCAGAGCCAATAAGATGCGATTGACGAATGCTTTACAACAGGAGAAAATACCTCTTTGTAGTCAATTCCTTCTCTTTGTACATAGCCTTTTGCTACCAATCTGGCCTTGTAGCGTACCACATCTTCTTTAAGAGATCCCTGCTTCTTTATGTACACTCACTTATAGCCTATCGCCTTCTTTCCTTTGGGCAACCTTGTCAGTTCCCAAGTGTCATTCTTGTGAAGAGACTTCATCTCTTCTTCCATGGCAGCTTTTCACATCTTCGACTCTGAACTGATTTCAGCTTCTCTAAAGGTGGACGGGATAGCTTCCTCAACGACCGGAAGTGCATAAGCAACGACCATATCTGTAGTGAGCCAACCTAATTTCTGTGTGTTTCTCCTTAGTCTTCTAACTGCAGTAGATCAGGAACATCACCCATGATTTGTTCTTAATTTTCTTCATCATCAGCATCTACCTCATTTGCTTGACCATTACCTTGTGTCACCCTAGGTATGATCCTCACCGATGCTGAACTTTCTAGAGATAGTGGATTAGCATCATTCTCCACCTGCTGCGATACATCTTTGGTCTTGATAATCTCCACCTGCTGAGAGATCTTAGGCTTCAACATTGAAGCCTCATCAAATGTGACATCTCTACTGAAAATAAACTTCCTGTCCGTATGATCCCAGATCTTGAATCCTTTAATTCCCTTCTTGAAGCCGACGAACAAGCCCCTCTTTGCTCTTGGGTCTAGCTTATCTTCTTTAACATGATAGTAGGCTGGACAACCAAACACCCTTAGCAAATCATAATCAGCAGCAGTTTTTTTTGACCAAACCTTGAGAGGAGTTTTCTCTCCTATCGCAGACGAAGCCAACCTGTTAACAAGATAGTAAGCGTATGCCAAAGCCTCAGCCCAGAAATTCTTCGCTAAACGGCATTAGATAACATACAACGGACCTTCTCTAGCAAAGTCCTGTTCATCCTTTTTACTACCCCGTTGATTGAGGTTTTCCTGCACACAAGAATACAGAATTTTAGAATTTTTAAAACAGTAGTGCAGGGTGCTCAATTCTACCGCTATAGCAAGTGGCTATGCGGGTCGTGATCCACAGGAAGGGACTAGCGATGGAAGCTTTTTTAGTAAGTTTTCTTTTATTTACAATGATATTTACAATAATATTTACAATGATATTTACAATGAAAAAGAGTGGAAGAGATTGGGAATATTGTGGTGTTGGTAATCTAAGCTAAAGAAATAAAAGAAAGAAAACTAAAAACTAAAAAAAAACATACTTACCTCTTCTGCGCCTGTTTACCTTTTACCCATATCAACGATGTATCTTTACTTGAAGGCGAGCGAAGCATGGCAGATGAGATCTTCCCTATTCCCGATTTATACTATGAAATAAAAAGGGCGAGCTATACTACCATAGAAATAAATGTTCATCTTCATAAGCCATCAACGACACTTGCAAGGAGAAGGTAACTTCGAGGCTATCGGTTTCATTTGGATCCACAAACACAAAAGAGGGAAACAAAAACAAAACAAGAATAGAAGAAACAGAAACTTCGATTTGATACAATTAACAATGGAAGAAAAGATTTACTTACACCGATGTCATCTCAGTACAAGCTTGATCTCCTTCCTCCATGAAAGTATCCTCTCCTCTCAGTTACATAATAAAACAAAAATTACATGAAGAAAATAAAAACCTAGGTTACAATCTAAAAATTAGCCTAAGAAAAACTCTAAGTTCGTTTCTGCACACCTGCCCTTGAGCTTCTGAGATCTGCCCTTCCTCTGCTGCTATGCAGGGGTATTTATAGGAGAAAACCAGAGGATAAGAAGCATATGAAGATAAAAGGAGCAAAATATCTCTGAATTTGAATTCTTCTTTTATCTCCAAACTTGTTTTGACTTATCCATAGAAGTTCAAATCTGTCCTGCAACTTGTTATCATGTTGATCACCGAAAATGGCTTTTCTGCTTACTGAATTCGAAAGTTTAATTAACATAAGAGTTGTAGTCCTTCAAATCTTCTTTCTGGAGCATCTTGAATTATCGAATTTCAATATATGTAGCAAAAGTTATGATCTGAACACTAAAACGTGTACAGTCTGAATCCGAATTTTTTGAAACGATTTTTATCTTTAAACTCTTCTCCTTTTATCTTTAGCCTTGTCTTGCAAGCAACTAGGGTTGAGCAGAAGACCATCCTTTTCCTCTTCTTTTAGCAATTAGGAGTTCTTTCTTATTCTTCCTTTTCTTCACTTAGATTTTAAATAAAGAGTTTAAAAATCTAAGTTTAGATTAGGTTAGATAATATGAAACTTCTAAATTACTACAACTTTTGCACATGGGCTTGCACATGGGCTTTTTGGGCTTCTGGGCTTCATTTAGGCTTTATTCTTTTATTTAAATAATTACTCAAGGCCTGCACACATTAAATAATAAAACATTAGTCATAGTGCATAATTATAGGAATAAATAGGGAAATATGATAGTAAATGTAGTGATAAATATGCATTTTTTACTACCTATCACACCCCCACACTTATCTTTTTGCTCGTCCTCGAGTAAAAATAAAAAAGAATAAGAAAAGAAAAACTAATCTATCCTAACTCACTTTCGTAGGCATCACGGTTGCACTTAGCATGTGCAACCAGCCGTTAAACCTCTAGGTTACCCTAGAGGACGAGTGTTGTCTCGTGAGGGTTTTCAGCGGATTACACCCACAAAATCCATAAAAAAAAAATATTTGAAATATGTTTGAAGAGACTAAGTAGTCTATAAGTTTTTAGGATTATCATTTTTATTCATTCTTAAATTAGTCTTTATATAGTAAATTGTTATCCATTTTAGGTAAGGATCAAAATTGAATTTTTGTATAGTCTTTTTCGTTACCAAAAGTCATATGCATCCTTGTGAATCTTTACTAGGAATTCCTTAACTTGGACTCTCATGCCTCTTTATTATTATTTTTTTCTTTCTTTTTTTTTAATATGTATAACTCATCTAATTTTCTTTCGTGTAAGCATAAAGGCTTCTTGAGGCCCTTATACCTAACTAATTGACTATTAGATGTGTTAGTACATATATAAGTAATATTTCTTAGTTTTTTAGGCTTTCTAATCCACCCATGTAGCGAACTTAAAGTCGGTGGCTCCCAAATCGGTCGGTTTTAGGGCACCGGGTGAGAAAACACCCGCGGACTTAAGGATTCGAGTGAACTAGGCCACAAAACTAAGGACTTTATTTATAAAATCACCTTTAGGCGTGAATAAAGATGCTTCTTGAGGCACATGTATCCAGCTTAATTAGTGAATTTTTTTACTTTAATTTTTTTTATAAGGCACAAGAGTCTTTGTCTTAGAATCCTAGATGTGTAAGTGTAGGTATGCACTTTTCATTAAGGTAAAAATCAAGACTAATTACTTATTCAATTTTTTTCTCCTATACCTAAAAATTCAACAATTTATTTATTTTGACCAAATTTTTAGAAATCCTAATCATGATTTTCCTAATTCTTAAGACTAACTTAGATTTCTTTCAAAAGATAAGTCAAAATATTGTTCTCTTTTTCAAATAGTTTTTTTTTAATTCCTTTTTTTATTTTTTATTTTTAGTATCTACCTATGTTAGTATGTTAGTAAATCCTCCCCCACACCTTTCTCATGCATTGTCCTCAAAGTATGAATGAATGCATGTATGCATGAAAAAGAAGAAAGGGAAGGAAAATATTACCTTAGGGGGTGGTTCCGGTGGTGGTCTGACTGGGCCAAGCGTTCCTACCCAATCAAGATAATGTGGTAGTTCACGGGACCTACCTTTATTGACCTCTTTTCTATTTACAAGTTTACAGTCCCCAGTATGAATAGGATCATGGAAGATCCTATCGTGAAACTTACTTCCTTTACATGACCAGTCCTGAAAATCATCACAGAGTCATCATGGTCTATACCTATGTCCAACAAAAGAATGTGACTTGGTAGAATAGTTAACTTGGACTCAAGAATGATAGGTTCAGGAACCAATACAAACTCGGGAAAATTGACGTGGGGTTCGAGAGTTAGTTTTGGTTCAAGCGTTGAGTCCAAGTCCAAGAATTGATATTCACATTCTTTTCCCATCAATGGAATGTGATTATCCAAAATTGCGGATTCAATTTTAAGATCTATGGGTATGGGAATGAATGTTGGCTCAGAAAATTGGTCCAAATTGGGTAAGAATACTGGAGTCAACAGAGATTCAAAGATGGAAACTGAATCACAAAGTTGGGGATCGGGTTCACATTCACAATCTAATTCAATCTCATTGAAATTTAAACTAGCCAATTTGTCCAAGGATTGGGATTGATCAAGTTCATATTGATGTGATGAAATTGAATCTTGATCAAGGTCTTCTAGACATAATGATTCTTGGTTCCTATCAACTTGGTTGGTTAGTTCAAGGATGTTTGAAAGTCTAGAGATTTGATCATTCATTATATCTTGCAAACGATCCATTTTTTCTTCTAACCCATCGAATGAATCATTTGAGGACTAAAACATTGGTGATGTGGTAAAAGAAGTATATGAAGATAATGGTTGAACAGGTGGTTGACAATATGGCTCAGGGGTGTTGTATCCCCATTGACTCTGTGAAAAGTAGTGATGATTATTCCAGTCTTGTTATAGTATTGGGACTGGGGCATGTAATGATTCAGATAAGACCAATCTGACACACTAGGTTGGTTAAAGTTATGATATGCCGGGTTGGTAATATCCGAAAAAGAGGTTGGTGTGTAATATGGATTATTATTAAAATTAAAAAAATTGTTGTTATAAGCCATATCACAAATAAAACAAACAAAGAAACAAATAAGCAAACAAAGGAAAAAAAATTCTAAACTAAGTTAGGGTAGACCTATGACCTAGACGACTCCTAACTGTTTAGACTGTCCACGGGAGGTATAATGCAGACTTTGACCACAAGCTAATCAGCCAGGTCAGGGCAAGATTGGTGGGAGGTTTTCCATCCAAGACGTTTCTTAATTAAATAAGGACCAATCTTCGGGCTTTCGGCCCTTAATCCCCTTCCTAGACACTGATTTGGCAGGAGTCAACTTCCAACACCTTTCCCCCTTAGGATAATCTCCTAATTGAGTCCGAGATGTCCCTAGGGCCAACGTCTACTCATTTTTAGTTAGGGTTAGGGTTGTGAGTGTGACAGAGATGATTTGTGGGCCAAGGAAGGGTGATGAAATCCCCACCTTATCTTGTTAATGGGTTTTGCCCTTAAAATTTTTTTTTGTGTACGTGTAAAGCAGTAGATAAGTAATCACTCAAAAAACAGTAAATCAGCCAAGAGTGTTTCCTAATCTATATGCAATGCAAACGTACCTTGTCGCCAGTACTCTTCAACAAAATTAAAAAAATTAAATAGACACGTGCCTAAGATGCAAGAGTCTATTTTTTTTATTTTCTCAACAAATAGGTTACTGTTAATTAATTAGCAATGTGCAGGGTGATTACAGAGAAAAGTTAACAGAGCAGTAAAAAGAAATTGCAATTTGCAGCAACCTGCAGAAAATTGAGTGAGCAGTTCACTACTCAGGCCGCGGAAACGCGGCTATTGCCGCGCAAACGCGGCTCTGTAGTAGGCTCTGCTGCTCTGCCTTCGAGGGCAGAGGCACAGAATTGCTATATGTCCTTTGTGTAGGATCGTTGAGATAAGGACTAATTGCGGAATTATCTCTGTTGGCAACTATGATCTAAAACACACAAGTCAACACAAACTAAACAAGAAGGATTAATTGTTAATAAAATAAATAACTTGCAATTAGGAAAATCAAATCTCAGAAAAGTTGACAAACGCAAACAAAGAGATTTATCCTGGTTCGGTCCTTGTGACCTACATCCAGTCCCCAAGCCACCCGCTTGAGATTTTCCTTTAACCTTGATTTTGCCACCCAAAATCAATACAACATGTACACCACTTGTCGAATTCCCTTTGCCAAATGTGTACACCTTCTCTTCCACCAAGAGAACACCTTCTCTTCCACCAAGAGAATACCTTTTACCTTTGTACAACTGCCTCTTCAACCAAGAAGCCTCCCGTGTACAATGGTCACCTTGTACAACTGCCTCTTCAACCAAGAAGCCTCCCGTGTACAATGAATACTTTGAGAATTATAACTCTTTTATCCTATAAGCCTTGGTACAGATGTGTATGTGGACAAGGTCTAGTATAGGAGACAAAAACTTCAGAGAATCTTCACAATGGAAATGTCTTTTGGTGAAGAACTGAAGTGGGAAAAACAGTTTTCAGGTTTGCAGATTTTTGGCTTTGGAAAACTGATAAAATCTCTTGGTAATTGGCCTTTGGTATAACTTCCCTATTTATAGCTGAAGACTAGGGTTAGTTAGGGAGTTAATAGGTGCAATTTGAATCAAAGGAACATTGAAAACAGTTGCACAAAAGACCAGATAATGAAAACTGTCCAACAGTCAGAACTGCCTATTAGTCGACTTGCCCATAGAGTTAGTCGACTAACCTAGGCAAAATTCCTTCTATTAGTCGACTTGGTTTGGCTATTAGTCGACTAGGTCAGTGTACGTTGGATGACAGTTTTCAGAATAACTACTTCAAGTCGACTGCAACTAACAACTTAGTCGACTTGACAAGGGATTAGTCGACTAGGGGATTTCTATAAGTCGACTATAAAAATGAATTAGTCGACTTGGTTTACTGTCGGTCGACTAATTGATCAAACAGAGAGTTGGGTCAATTTTTGGACACAGGATTAGTCGACTTGGGTTTCTGGTTAGTCGACTACATCAAGGATTAGTCGACTTGACTTATGTATAAGTCGACTAATGGACCAAAGAAGTGTTGGTTTATGTCAAGGCTTTTACACTCTATTTCAACTTTACAAACCACACTCTCTCAACTCTCCTTGGCACATCTTGATCATGTCAGACTCTTCATTCGTCATGTGTTAGAGCTCCAAATGAATTTGGTCTTCACGAACGTCTTCATCGAAATAGGTTCCAACATTCTCCCCCTTTTTGATGATGACGCTTTGTGTGTGTACAAGTCCTCCCCCTGCAGAAAATATGTTAAACTTTCTCCCCCTGCAGAAATGGGTTATAACAAATAGAGAAATACTTTGTTCTCCCCCTGCAACAAATATATTAGTAAAATATATATATATCAACTTTTATATGGTACCTGCAAGATAGACGTTAGATGGTACTAAACATAAAAGATCATTTTAACCTTTAGGACTCCAAATCCATTTAGAATTTGGTTTCCACCTGTTAGTATATACATAATTGCAAGAATCACATATATCATGCATGTATGAAGCAATATATGTATTTTTATCATGAAAACTTAAATTTTTAGGAATCCATATAAACTTTGTCTTAATTCTTTTAGAAATAAGATTAGACTTTCTTTTTACATATGGATTACTAACATATGAAGACTTTTTATAATATCCAATACCATGATTATCATGTGACAATTTCTGAAAAGATAATAAATCATTCAATTTTTCTTTTCCTTTATTAAACTTAGTCACATTTTGAAAAAGTTCTTCATATTTCTTTTTGAAAACTAACATGTCTTTATCTAATATAGAAATTCTATCATTCAAAGACTTAGTTTCCATTTTCAGAAAAATGTTTTCTTTTATAAACTTCTCATTTTCAGTTTTCAAGAATGATATGACATTTTCAGTTTCATCTTGTTGAGAATTTATAGAAGAACATTGTAATGCATAAACAGAATTTTGCTGTAAAAGTTTCTCATTTTCTTTTAACAAAAATCTGTTTTTCAGTTTTTCATTTTTCAGATTCATAAATAACTCATTAAATGCATCAAAGAGTTCAGAAAATGATACCTCTTCATCTTCTATGGCCATGTAACATAAGTTAACATGTTCAGTGGATTCTTCTTCATCAGAAGATGAGGAATCACTATATTCTGAAGATGCTTCGTAGTTCTTCTTCTTTCTGAACTTCTTACTCTGTACTTATCTTTCTTCTTGAGCAAAGGGCAATCCATCTTCATATGTCCTGGTTTATCACAATTAAAACACTTGAATTTACCTTGCTTAAGAAATTTCCTGAACTTCTTTGAGAGTATTGCCATCTCCTCTTCGTCATCATTGTCCGTGTCGGAAGATGCATGGAAGGCGAGTTCTTTCTTCTTTGAACGGTGTTGTCGTTCGTCCTTCTTCCTTTCTTCTAACTGCACTTCATATGCCATTAGATTACCGATTAGGTTTTCTAATGTCATAGTTGAGAGATCATTCGCCTCTTCAATGGCGGTTGTCTTCTTCTCCCATTCTGGTGTGAGTGCACGAAGGATCTTTCGAACTCTTTCGACTTGGGTGTAGTCCTTTCCAAGGGATGCAAGAGTATTGGTGATGTCGGTGAATCTTGTAACCATCTCAGATATGGTTTCATTCTCCTCCATTTTGAATAACTCAAACCTGTGGACAAGAACAGATATTTTAGATTCCTTAACTTTACTAGTGCCTTCGTGTGTTACCTGAAGAGTATGCCATATTTGATGTGCAGAAGTTGCTGTTGAAACACGGTTGAACTCTTCTTTGGTAAGGGCACAGAATAGAGCATTCATCGCTTTGGCGTCAAGGTTCGCGTTCTTCTTTTGATCTTCACTCCAAGCGTTGTAGTTGGTTGTGGGCTTGGTGTACGAGGCTTCTACGATGTTCCAAAGGTCGTAGTTGAGTGACTGCAAGTATATCTTCATTCTACACTTCCAATAGTTGTAGTTGGTTCCGTCAAATAGTGGTGGACGTTGTGTAGAATGTCCTTCTTTGAACTGGGATGATGAGAACTCCGTTGCCATCTTTGTTGTTGACTTGTACCCGCCCTGATATCAAATGTAGGAATTGGTATGGTTGTTGCCTATTGATGAACCATGGCTCTCCCCTGCTCTGATACCAATTGTAGGATCGTTGAGATAAGGACTAATTGCAGAATTATCTCTATTGGCAACTATGATCTAAAACACACAAGTCAACGCAAACTAAACAAGAAGGATTAATTGTTAATAAAATAAATAACTTGCAATAAGGAAAATCAAATCTCAGAAAAGTTGACAAACGCAAACAAAGAGATTTATCCTGGTTCGGTCCTTGTGACCTACATCCAGTCCCCAAGCCACCCGCTTGAGATTTTTCCTTTAACCTTGATTTTGCCACCCAAAATCAATACAACATGTACACCACTTGTCGAATCCCCTTCGCCAAATGTGTACACCTTCTCTTCCACCAAGAGAACACATTCTCTTCCACAAAGAGAATACCTTTTACCTTTGTACAACTGCCTCTTCAACCAAGAAGCCTCCCGTGTACAATGGTCACCTTGTACAACTGCCTCTTCAACCAAGAAGCCTCCCGTGTACAATGAATACTTATAGAATTATAACTCTTTTATCCTATAAGCCTTGGTACAGATGTGTATGTGGACAAGGTCTAGTATAGGAGACAAAAACTTCAGAGAATCTTCACAATGGAAATGTCTTTTGGTGAAGAACTGAAGTGGGAAAAATAGTTTTCAGGTTTGCAGATTTTTGGCTTTGGAAAACTGATAAAATCTCTTGGTAATTGGCCTTTGGTATAACTTCCCTATTTATAGCTGAAGACTAGGGTTAGTTAGGGAGTTAATAGGTGCAATTTGAATCAAAGGAACGTTGAAAACAGTTGCACAAAAGACCAAATAATGAAAACTGTCCAACAGTCAGAACTGCCTATTAGTCGACTTGCCCATAGAGTTAGTCGACTAACCTAGGCAAAATTCCTTCTATTAGTCGACTTGGTTTGGCTATTAGTCGACTAGGTCAGTGTACGTTGGATGACAGTTTTCAGAATAACTACTTCAAGTCGACTGCAACTAACAACTTAGTCGACTTGACAAGGGATTAGTCGACTAGGGGATTTCTATAAGTCGACTATAAAAATGAATTAGTCGACTTGGTTTACTGTCTGTCGACTAATTGATCAAACAGAGAGTTGGGTCAATTTCTGGACACAGGATTAGTCGACTTGGGTTTCTGGTTAGTCGACTACATCAAGGATTAGTCGACTTGACTTATGTATAAGTCGACCAATGGACCAAAGAAGTGTTGGTTTATGTCAAGGCTTTTACACTCTATTTCAACTTTACAAACCACACTCTCTCAACTCTCCTTGGCACATCTTGATCATGTCGGACTCTTGATTCGTCATGTGTTAGAGCTCCAAATGAATTTGATCTTCACGAACGTCTTCATCGAAATAGGTTCCAACATTCTCCCCCTTTTTGATGATGACGCTTTGTGTGTGCACAAGTCCTCCCCCTGCAGAAAATATGTTAAACTTTCCTCCCCCTGCAGAAATGGGTTATAACAAATAGAGAAATACTTTGTTCTCCCCCTGCAACAAATATATCAGTAAAATATATATATCAACTTTTATATGGTACCTGCAAGATAGACGTTAGATGGTACCAAACATAAAAGATCATTTTAACCTTTAGGACTCCAAATCCATTTAGAATTTGGTTTCCACCTGTTAGTATATACATAATTGCAAGAATCACATATATCATGCATGTCTGATGCAATATATGTATTTTTATCATGAAAACTTAAATTTTTAGGAATCCATATAAACTTTGTCTTAATTCTTTTAGAAATAAGATTAGACTTTCTTTTTACATATGGATTACTAACATATGAAGACTTTTTATAATATCCAATACCATGATTATCATGTGACAATTTCTGAAAAGATAATAAATCATTCAATTTTTCTTTTCCTTTATTAAACTTAGTCACATTTTGAAAAAGTTCTTCATATTTCTTTTGAAAACTAACATGTCTTTATCTAATATAGAAATTCTATCATTCAAAGACTTAGTTTCCATTTTCAGAAAAATGTTTTCTTTTATAAACATCTCATTTTCAGTTTTCAAGAATGATATGACATTTTCAGTTTCATCTTGTTGAGAATTTATAGAAGAACATTGTAATGTATAAACAGAATTTTGCTGTAAAAGTTTCTCATTTTCTTTTAACAAAAATCTGTTTTTCAGTTTTTCATTTTTCAGATTCATAAATAACTCATTAAATGCATCAGAGAGTTCAGAAAATGATACCTCTTCATCTTCTATGGCCATGTAACATAAGTTAACATGTTCAGTGGATTCTTCTTCATCAGAAGATGAGGAATCACTATATTCTGAAGATGCTTCGTAGTTCTTCTTCTTTCTGAACTTCTTACTCTTGTACTTATCTTTCTTCTTGAGCAAAGGGCAATCCATCTTCATATGTCCTGGTTTATCACAATTAAAACACTTGAATTTACCTTGCTTAAGAAATTTCCTGAACTTCTTTGAGAGCATTGCCATCTCCTCTTCGTCATCATTGTCCGTGTCGGAAGATGCATGGAAGGCGAGTTCTTTCTTCTTTGAACGGTGTTGTCGTTCGTCCTTCTTCCTTTCTTCTAACTGCACTTCATATGCCATTAGATTACCGATTAGGTTTTCTAATGTCATAGTTGAGAGATCATTCGCCTCTTCAATGGCGGTTGTCTTCTTCTCCCATTCTGGTGTGAGTGCACGAAGGATCTTTCGAACTCTTTCAACTTGGGTGTAGTCCTTTCCAAGGGATGCAAGAGTATTGGTGATGTCGGTGAATCTTGTAACCATCTCAGATATGGTTTCATTCTCCTCCATTTTGAATAACTCAAACCTGTGGACAAGAACAGATATTTTAGATTCCTTAACTTTACTAGTGCCTTCGTGTGTTACCTGAAGAGTATGCCATATTTGATGTGCAGAAGTTGCTGTTGAAACACGGTTGAACTCTTCTTTGGTAAGGGCACAGAATAGAGCATTCATCGCTTTGGCGTCAAGGTTCGCGTTCTTCTTTTGATCTTCACTCCAAGCGTTGTAGTTGTTGTGGGCTTGGTGTACGAGGCTTCTACGATGTTCCAAAGGTCGTAGTTGAGTGACTGCAAGTATATCTTCATTCTACACTTCCAATAGTTGTAGTTGGTTCCGTCAAATAGTGGTGGACGTTGTGTAGAATGTCCTTCTTTGAACTGGGATGATGAGAACTCCGTTGCCATCTTTGTTGTTGACTTGTACCCGCCCTGATATCAAATGTAGGAATTGGTATGGTTGTTGCCTATTGATGAACCATGGCTCTCCCCTGCTCTGATACCAATTGTAGGATCGTTGAGATAAGGACTAATTGCGAAATTATCTCTGTTGGCAACTATGATCTAAAACACACAAGTCAACACAAACTAAACAAGAAGGATTAATTGTTAATAAAATAAATAACTTGCAATAAGGAAAATCAAATCTCAGAAAAGTTGACAAACGCAAACAAAGAGATTTATCCTGGTTCGGTCCTTGTGACCTACATCCAGTCCCCAAGCCACCCACTTGAGATTTTCCTTTAACCTTGATTTTGTCACCCAAAATCAATACAACATGTACACCACTTGTCGAATCCCCTTCGCCAAATGTGTACACCTTCTCTTCCACCAAGAGAACACCTTCTCTTCCACCAAGAGAATACCTTTTACCTTTGTACAACTGCCTCTTCAACCAAGAAGCCTCCCGTGTACAATGGTCACCTTGTACAACTGCCTCTTCAACCAAGAAGCCTCCCGTGTACAATGAATACTTTGAGAATTATAACTCTTTTATCCTATAAGCCTTGGTACAGATGTGTATGTGGACAAGGTCTAGTATAGGAGACAAAAACTTCAGAGAATCTTCACAATGAAATCTCTTTTGGTGAAGAACTGAAGAAGGAAAAACAGTTTTCAGGTTTGCAGATTTTTGGCTTTGGAAAACTGATAAAATCTCTTGGTAATTGGCCTTTGGTATAACTTCCCTATTTATAGCTGAAGACTAGGGTTAGTTAGGGAGTTAATAGGTGCAATTTGAATCAAAGGAACGTTGAAAACAGTTGCACAAAAGACCAGATAATGAAAACTGTCCAACAGTCAGAACTGCCTATTAGTCGACTTGCCCATAGAGTTAGTCGACTAACCTAGGCAAAATTCCTTCTATTAGTCGACTTGGTTTGGCTATTAGTCGACTAGGTCAGTGTACGTTGGATGACAGTTTTCAGAATAACTACTTCAAGTCGACTGCAACTAACAACTTAGTCGACTTGACAAGGGATTAGTCGACTAGGGGATTTCTATAAGTCGACTATAAAAATGAATTAGTCGACTTGGTTTACTGTCGGTCGACTAATTGATCAAACAGAGAGTTGGGTCAATTTCTGGACACAGGATTAGTCGACTTGGGTTTCTGGTTAGTCGACTACATCAAGGATTAGTCGACTTGACTTATGTATAAGTCGACTAATGGACCAAAGAAGTGTTGGTTTATGTCAAGGCTTTTACACTCTATTTCAACTTTACAAACCACACTCTCTCAACTCTCCTTGGCACATCTTGATCATGTCGGACTCTTGATTCGTTATGTGTTAGAGCTCCATATGAATTTGATCTTCACGAACGTCTTCATCGAAATAGGTTCCAACACTTTGCTGCTGTTAGTTTTCCTGTTCTCTAAACCTGCAAACAAAAATAATAAATATATCAATAATTAGTTTTTTTTAGAGAATAGCTTACCGTCCCTTCCCGGCAACGGCGCCAAAATTTTGATTGAGGTTTTCCTGCACACAAGAATACAGAATTTTAGAATTTTTAAAACAGTAGTGTAGGGTGCTCAATTCTACTGCTATAGCAAGTGGCTATGCGGGTCGCGATCCACAGGGAGGGACTAGCGATGGAGGCTTTTTTAGTAAGTTTTCTTTTATTTACAATGATATTTATAATAATTTTACAATGATATTTACAATGAAAAAGAGTGGAAGAGATTGGGAATATTGTGGTGTTGGTAATCTAAGCTAAAGAAATAAAAGAAAGAAAACTAAAAACTAAAAAAAACATACTTACATCTTCTGCGCCTGTTTACCTTTTACCCGTATCAACGATGTACCTTTACTTGAAGGCGAGCGAAGCATGGCAGATGAGATCTTCCCTATTTTCGATTACACTATGAAATAAAAAGGGCGAGCTATACTACCATAGAAATAGATGTTCATCTTCATAAGCCATCAACGGCACTTGCAAGGAGAAGGTAACTTCGAGGCTATCGGTTTCATTTGGATCCACAAACACAAAAGAGGGAAACGAAAACAAAACATGAATAGAAGAAACAGAAACTTCGAATTGATTCAATTAACAATGGAAGAAAAGATTTACTTACACCGATGTCACCTCAGTACAAGCTTGATCTCCTTCCTCCATGAAAGTATCCTCTCCTCTCAGTTACATAATAAAACAAAAATTACATGAAGAAAATAAAAACCTAGGTTACAATCTAAAAATTAGCCTAAGAAAAACTCTAAGTTCGTTTCTGCACACCTGCCCTTGAGCTTCTGAGATTTGCCCTTCCTCTGTTGCTATGCAGGGTATTTATAGGGGAAAACCAGAGGATAAGAAGCGTATGAAGATAAGAGGAGTAAAATATCTCTGAATTTGAATTCTTCTTTTATCTCCAAACTTGTTTTGACTTATCCATAGAAGTTCAAATCTGTCATGCAACTTGTTATTATGTTGATCACCAAAAATGGCTTATCTGCTGACTGAATTTGAACGTTTGATTAACATAAGAGTTGTAGTCCTTCAAATCTTCTTTCTGGAGAATCTTGAATTATCAAATTTCAATATCTGTAGCAAAAGTTATGATCTGAACATTAAAACATGTACAGTCTGAATCCGAATTTTTTGAAACGATTTTTATCTTTAAACTCTTCTCCTTTTATCTTTAACCTTGTCTTGCAAACAACTAGGGTTAACAACTAGGGTTGAGTAGAAGTCCATCCTTTTCCTCTTCTTTTAGCAATTAGGAGTTCTTTCTTATCCTTCCTTTTCTTCACTTAGATTTTAAATAACGAGTTTAAAAATCTAAGTTTAGATTAGGTTAGATAATATGAAACTTCTAAATTACTACAACTTTTGCACATGGGCTTGTACATGAGCTTTTTGGGCTTCTGGGCTTCATTTAGGCTTTATTCTTTTATTTAAATAATTACTCAAGGCCTGCACAAATTAAATAATAAAACATTAGTAATAGTGCATAATTATAGGAATAAATAGGGAAATATGATAGTAAATGTAGTGATAAATATGCATTTTTTACTACCTATCACACCCCCACACTTATCTTTTTGCTCGTCCTCGAGTAAAAATCAAAAAGAATAAGAAAAGAAAAACTAATCTATCCTAACTCACTTTCATAGGCATCACGGTTGCACTTAGCATGTGCAACCAGCCGTTAAACCTCTAGGTTACCCTAGAGGACGAGTGTTGTCTCGTGAGGGTTTTTAGCGGATTACACCCACAAAATCCATAAAAAGGAAAATATTTGAAATATGTTTGAAGAGACTAAGTAGTCTATAAGTTTTTAGGATTATCATTTTTATTCATTCTTAAATTAGTCTTTATATAGTAAATTGTAATCCATTTTAGGTAAGGATCAAAATTGAATTTTTGTATAGTCTTTTTCGTTACCAAAAGTCATATGCATCCTTGTGAATCTTTACTAGGAATTCCTTAACTTGGACTCTCATGCCTCTTTATTATTATTTTTTTCTTTCTTTTTTTTTAATATGTATAACTCATCTAATTTTCTTTCGTGTAAGCATGAAGGCTTCTTGAGGCCCTCATACCTAACTAATTGACTATTAGATGTGTTAGTACATATATAAGTAATATTTCTTAATTTTCTTAGGCTTTCTAATCCACCCATGTAGCGAACTTAAAGTCGGTGGCTCCCAAACCGATCGGTTTTAGGGCACCGGGTGAGAAAACACCCCGCGGACTTAAGGATTCAAGTGAACTAGGCCACAAAACTAAGGACTTTATTTATAAAATCACCTTTAGGCGTGAATAAAGATGCTTCTTGAGGCACATGTATCCAGCTTAATTAGTGAATTTTTTTTATTTTAATTTTTTTTAATAAGGCACAAGAGTCTTTGTCTTAGAATCCTAAATGTGTAAGTGTAGGTATGCACTTTTCATTAAGGTAAAAATCAAGACTAATTACTTATTCAATTTTTTTTCTCCTATACCTAAAAATTCAACAATTTATTTATTTTGACCAAGTTTTTAGAAATCCTAATCATGATTTTCCTAATTCTTAAGACTAACTTAGATTTCTTTCAAAAGATAAGTCAAAATGTTGTTCTCTTTTTCAAATAGGTTTTTTTAATTCCTTTTTTTATTTTTTATTTTTAGTATCTACCTATGTTAGTATGTTAGTAAATCCTCCCCCACACCTATCTCATGCATTGTCCTCAATGTATGAATGAATGCATGTATGCATGAAAAAAAAGAAAGGGAAGGAAAATATTACCTTAGGGGGTTCCGGTAGTGGTCTGATTGGGCCAAGCGTTCCTACCCAATCAAGATAATGTGGTAGTTCACGGGACCTACCTTTATTGACCTCTTTTCTATTTACATGTTTACAGTCCCCAGTATGAAATGGATCATGGAAGATCCTATCGTGAAACTTACTTCCTTTACATGACCAGTCCTGGAAAATCATCACAGAGTCATCATTAGCCTTATCGTGTGCAGTCTGAATCCAAATTTTTTGAAACGATTTTTATCTTTAAACTCTTCTCCTTTTATCTTTAGCCTTGTCTTGCAAGCAACTAGGGTTGAGTAGAAGTCCATCCTTTTCCTCTTCTTTTAGCAATTAGGAGTTCTTTCTTATCCTTCCTTTTCTTCACTTAGATTTTAAATAAAGAGTTTAAAAATCTAAGTTTAGATTAGGTTAGATAATATGAAACTTCTAAATTACTACAACTTTTGCACATGGGCTTGCACATGGGCTTTTTGGGCTTCTGGGCTTCATTTAGGTTTTATTCTTTTATTTAAATAATTACTCAAGGCCTGCACACATTAAATAATAAAACATTAGTAATAGTGCATAATTATAGGAATAAATAGGGAAATATGATAGTAAATGTAGTGATAAATATGCATTTTTACTACCTATCACCCGTTTTGTTGCAGTGTTTCCCTCACTGTGAAGTGCCTCTCTATGCCCTCATCAAGACATAGCTGAAGGAAAGGATCTGACTTATATTCCCCTCCATTATCTGAACGGAGGACCTTGATTTTTCTTCCCGTATTTCTCTCCAAATTCTTCTTCCACTTCACAAATAATTCTTGGACTTCCCCTTTGTGCTTCATGGTATATACCCAACAACGCCTAGAATAATCATCAATAAAAGACACAAAGTAGTGGTTACCTCCAATTGATGCAGTCTTAGTAGGTCCCCAAATGTCAGTGTGAACATAATCCAGAATCCCCTTGGTGCAATGACTTGTTGTGCCGAATTTCACCTTGGTCTTCTTTCTGATGACACAATGTTCACAAAATTCTAACTTACAGGTTCCGGCACCTTTCAATAATCCTTGTCTTACAAGAGCTTGCATAGACTTTTCTCCTGTGTGTCCCAGCCTCATATGCCATAGCCTGGTTGAATTTTCTTCTGAATCAGTTGAAGTTGCCAATTGCCCTGCAACAGTACTACCCTTCAAGTAGTAAAGATTGTTCCGGCGAACGGCCTTCAATACCACTATAGGGCCTTTGGTCATCTTAAGGACTCCTTCCTTTATTGACACCACAAGGCCCAATATCTCCAAAGCTCCAACAAAGATAAGGTTTCTCTTCAGTTGAGGTACATACCTCACTTCCTTCAGTTCTCGTATCATCCCATCGAACATCTTGATCTGGACTGTTCCTACCCTTCCATGATACATGGATGATCATCGACCATAACGACTGAACATCCCTCTAGCTTCTCAAAGCTAGAAAACCAATCCCTATTCGGACACACATGGTATGTAGCACCAGCATCCAATATCCACTCATTATCTCCTGAGTAGCCAATGATAGGAATAGTGATAGAGAACGAGAATACCGACGAGTCTGAGTCTGATCCACTTGCCTGTGAGGTACTGCCTTGAGTACTGACCACCTTTGCAAGATTTGCCTCAGTCTTAGACTCCTTCTTCCCTTTGGCCTTTGGATAGTCAACTTTGCAGTGCCCTAATTCTCTACAGAAGGCACACTGGTTCTTCTTCAGATCTCTATAACCTGGCCCGAACTTCGATCTCCCACGATCATCTTTGCCCTTCCTATGTGAACATCTGCCTCTTACTGCTAATGCCTCTGCTGAAGTGCTTGCCTGAGAAGACTGTCTTTCCTTTCTCCCCGTCTCATAATTAACCAAAGCAGATGACACTTCATGATAGTTAAGGGACTGTCTACTATTTATGAAGGTTAAAGTAAAAGTATCATACTCCTCTGCAGGAAGAGAGTTCAAGAGAATTACCGCTTTATCTTCTTCATTTACCTCGACATCCACATTAACCAAATCCGTAAGAAGCTTTGTGTAGCGATTCAGATGTTCATTTACGGAGCATCTTTTCTTTATCTGAAAACCATATAGCTTGCTCTTCAGCTGTAGTATGGATTCAATACTTTTGGTCAGATACTTTCTTTCTAGGATCTCCCACAACTGCTTCGCAGATGTTTCGTGTAACATAAGGTATTTGATGTCTTGTATTAGATACGATCTGATTAAGCCACACGCTGATCGGTTCATCTTATCCTACTCTTTTTCAGTGGTTGTGCTTCGCTTCTTCTCCAGACGTAGAGTATCTTCGAGATTTGATGCCGTCAATGCATCCAGCACCCCGCACATCCACATGCCAAAATTGTTCGTGCCATTGAATTTCACCACATCAATCCTCGGATGTGGATTCATGATTCTCACAGATGTACTTGCTTCAGCCACCTCTTTGACTAGATCCTCTATGTAATGCGAAAAACCAACGGAGTTGATAAACAAATTTGATAAAGATCAGATCTTTACCTCTTCACGAAACCCTAGATGAGTTTCTGAATAGATCTACTCCTCAAATTGATTCCTTGTGCACTCCACACGATGTTCTGAGATCGACACACGATCTAACAAATAGTCCCAACACTGATCTGAGATCGACACACGATCTCCGCTAATCAGTAACAGATGCCCTTCGAATCATCAGATGATCCCACGACGAACCTGGGATGCTCTGATACCACTTGTTATGCGCAGAAACGATAACCAATTAGAGGAACCCGTAAGCCACAGATGCAATATAGAAGTATTACCAATAGCAAGAATAATTGAACAATGGGAGAAAACCAAACACAAGGTATTTAACGAGGTTCGGCCAATTTCGCCTACGTCCTCGGGGTAAGGAAGAGAGATTTCTTCATTGATTTGATAATCAATATAATTTGCAAGAAATTCATATGAAGAGGACTCTGCCTCTCTTATATACCCAAGGAAACTCTAGGAGAATCAGATTCCTTATTGTGCTGGTTTTCAATTCAGAAAACTTCCCGAATCAGCCTGAATACGCCTGTTGACCGACCGGTCGGTCGACCGACCCAAGCTCCCGGTCGACCGTGCCGATCGACCGTGCCTAACCGAGAGTTAGGCAATATCAGTCAGTCGACCGGGCGGTCGACCGCCCCAGCCTGTGCACGTTGGTGCATGCCGGTCGACCGGTCCGGTCGACCGATCCCTGCTGCTGCTGATGCTGATGCTGATTCTGATTCTGTTGCTGATCCTTGTCGTCGTTGACTTCCTCGACTTCCTCTCTCTTCCTACAATTTCTGCAACCACATATCTAATTTAACTGCAAAGTGAATGAGATAGTATTGTTCCGTGGATGAGTTTTTTCATTATCAGATGGAGGTTGGATTTTCATTATCAGATGATACTTTATAAATAGCCAACCTATCCTAATTGTCGTTTTTGTTATTTTCCTCTCTTGAATAATTAAAACTAGCAAAGATGGGTCAGAAGTGAGAAGTTCTTTCGAGCAGCCAGCATTGAGCACTTTGAATCTATTTAATAAATTCTTCATTTTCTTTTTCTTTTTCTTTTTCTTTTGTCTCATCAATTTTGCTCTTGTTCTACTTCAAACGTTTGCATTTGATGCCAGAACAAAGACAGAGAAGAGCACGCACTTAAATACTATCTTCTTGATTTCTTTCCATTTTTTGTTGTTGTTAAGATGTAGATTGTTGAGGCCCGAAACAAGCAGAAAACACAAAACACACAACGAGATGGAGATCGAGATTTATGAGATTTGACGAATCGCCTACGTCCCCGGGACAGAAGAGAGAGATCTACTAAAGGAATTACACAAAAATGCAAGAGGAATACACTTTTCTCCCACTCAAGAACACTCTCCAGTTCAAGAACCTAGATTACCAAAAAAAATGAGTTTACATCCTCTATTTAGAGGGAAGTGAGAGAGGCAGCCAGAACAAGGTCCAAACCCGACTGTCGGTCGACCAGCCGATCGACCGAAAGTTCCCAACCGACTTAGCCCGGTCAACCAGCCGGATGACCGGCAAATATCCCACTCTCTGTTTAACCAACAGAGAGTGGTGCGGTCGATCGGTCAGTCGACCAACTGGCATCACCCAACTCACTGTTGGGTTAAGTCGACTGGCCGATCGACTGACATTGCCCCACTTTGAACATTCGTGCATGTCGGTCGACCAGCCGATCGACCAAATCTCTGACAATTCTGATGCCCTGGCCTGTTCTGTCCAGATCTCTTCTCTCTCTTCTCTCTCTCAAATTATGAGTTAAAAAAACCCTAATTTTAATTTCCTTTCTACAATTCTCCACCACGATGAAGATTTCCCAAATCTGAGCCGAACTCCAACATCGAATAGAACCATAGCCATTCGAGATCGACACACGATCCCCGTTGCGAGATCGACACACGATCCCATGAACCTACTAAACTCCGCTCCGAGATCGACCCACGATCTCTACCGAACAGACCAATTGACGCTCTGAGATCGACACATGACCTCTGCCGAACGGACCAACCGCCGTTTCGAGATCGACACATGATCTCACATCCAGTCCAAACAGTTCTAAATGAATTACTGATGTAAAGTTACAATTGATTTCAACCGATCACGAAGGGTCTTTGATTGATCCAATCAGTCAACATTGAGTTTGAAGTCGCTCCAAACAACTATCCACAAACTCCAAATCAACTGTAATGATACCATCTTCAGCTTAATAACTGTAATGCATCACTCCAAGCAACTATTCGAATACTCCACCGAAGAGAGATAACTGATTGGAATATCAGTCCAACTGATTTCAAGAAGAACCCAACGGAAGCCACTATGACTCAACCTACTGACTGTCAGTTCAAGAAGTCTCACCGGATGCACGCCCCATCATGTAAGCTCAACCTTCATACTAGAAGATAAACTGCTCAACCGACTTAACCCGGTCGACCGGCTAAATATCCCACTCTCAATTAAACCAACAGAGAGTGGTGCAGTTAACTGGCCGGTCGACAGCCCACTTTGTCGGTCGACCAGCCGGTCGACCGACTGGCATCATCCAACTTTTTATTGGGTCAAGTCGCCCGGCCGATCAACCGACATTGTCCCCACTTTGTACGTTTGTGCATATCGATCGACCGGCCGATCAACCGAACATCTGGTAATTCTGATGCCCTGGCCTGTTCTGTACATATCTCTTCTCTCTCTATTCTCTTTCTTAAATCACAAGTTAGAAAACTCTGATTTTGATCTCCTCTCTTCATAGATTTCATCCATCTATTCCCGATATCTTCTTGCCAAAATTGTTCTGGCAATGCCATGGCTTCAGTATGAGTTTCCTATAAACTGCTAAGAAATAGTTTTGTCTAGTAGGAATTTTGATAACTTTCAAACTTGGAGGAAAGATCAAAATATTGCTTATAGTTAAAAAAGATCAATCAAGTAAAAGACCACCCTGTCGCTTTGAGAAATGCCTGCTGTCGATGAAAACACATGGCACATTATGATTGGCTAAAAGCCCCAGGATGTAAGGGTTTAATTCGGTCTGGATGCACACCTTCAGCTACAAATACATTCAAAAGATATTGATAAAAGCCAATGTAGGGAGAGAGAGGAGATGAAAGCTTGATGAAACTTGTGGAATCCAACTTTGATTCGGACTTCGTTTCTAAAAAGGATCGGATCCAATTGGAGTTTCTTAACAGGAGAATTGCTTCTCTGTTTAGGATTTTGGATTCCTTTTCTGAGTTGGGATCAAATCCAATTGGGGTTTTCTAAATCCTTAGGACTCTCTGGCTATAAATATGGGTTAAAGCCCTCATGAATTGTATCCTTTGAAGTATCCCTTTGGTATTCCCTTGTATTGATTGTTGAATAAATAAAATCTCTCTCTCCCTTGCCCCGAGGACGTAGGCAAATTGTCGAACCTGTAAATCACCTAGAGGGGGGTGAATAGGTGATGGCTAATCTAATGGTCACTAAATGCGAATTAAAACTATTATGATGCAAATTAAAACTTATTACACTAAACACCACGTACAACACAAGAGTGTAGCCGAATTCCCCGTGAAGGGCTCTGGATTAACTCCTCAAGATTCCTCTAAATAAGAGTTGAGGTGCCGCGTTTGCTCTCTTTGTTAAATACAAGTGTTAGCAAACAATCCCCAAGTATATAACAATTAAGCACACAATATATCAAGCATGTAAAGATAATACAAGTAATAGCATGCAAGATATAAACAAGAGAGATAGAGAGAAAGAGCAATCGCAAACACGGGAGATTTGTTTCGAGATTCGAGCACACTTGCTCTACATCCCCCCCTTCAACACTATGAAGGATTTCCACTAGAATCGATCCCACCGGATCACTTGGTGCCGCAACACCTACAAGCTCTTTGACTCCCTAGTCCCGTACACACCGCAAGCTCACTAGCTCGCCGAGGCCGCACCTCAAACAAGGAGTTCACACACGAACTCGAAACACCGCGAACACACTTGTCCGCCTCCTCAAAGAACAAAGATGAACTTTGGTGATCACAACTCTTGATCACCTAAAATCCTCTCACAAGAACACTCCTATAGGATGAATATATCAATGGGTTGCTCAAGTGTTTGTGAGAAAAACAAGGATGGAAGTGGTGGAGGAAAAACTCAAGAAAATCACTTTAAACACTCTTGATAAAAACTCCCCTTTTGATTGTAAATATTTGTTCTAATACAAGTGGAGAAAACCTCTTAAAAGAGTTGGAGAAACTAGCTTAAAAACCACTTGAAAATCTTATATTAAAACAACACCCAAACCCCCAAATTTATAGGGCTAGAAAAACTAGCCGTTGGGAGCCAGATGGCCTGTCGGTCGACCGCCCGGTCGACCAGCCAACGGTCAGAAATCTGACCGTTGAGCCATCGGTCGATCAGCCGGTCGACCAAGACACTGGAACAGAGAGCAGAACTCTCTGCCGGTCGACCGGGGCTTTCCAGAGAGCAGAAGCTCTCTGGCGGTCGACCGACCCGATCGACAGGCCCTCCAGCCAGACTGGCGTGCACGTCTGTGCACGTCGGTCGACCGAGTCGGTCGACTGATTTCCAAGCCCGGTCGACCGACATGGTCGACCGGAAGAAGCCAGTACAGAAAATCTAGGACAAAAAGTTTGGTCATTTTGGCTCAAATAAAATCCCATAAAATCATGAAAAATCTACAAAAATAGTTTTAACATTATACTTTGATAATCAAACATGCTTGCACAAAATCAAGACATGTTTCAAACAATTTGAACTATTTTTGTAACTTGGAAATTTTGGCTCAAAACAAAAACTGTATTTTCTAAAATTGATTTTTCCAAAACTTATTTTTCTAAACTTCTCCAAATACAAAAACAAGATATTTAAACTCATTTGAAGTATAGAGTGTATGGATATGATCCACTACACATACATGGTGAAATATCTATATTTTTGACATAAAGCACTAAATACGGTTTTGGTTAAAACGTATAAACTTGATTTTCAAAAATCAAACCGGTATTTTTCCAAAGTAAAAATTCTTTTCTAAAACGAAATCTCTTTTATAAAAACAACTAAATCAAGAGTGTGTGTGTGTGTGTAAGATATTCTTGAGCAATCCACCAACTATTCTATCCTTTACATTTTATCTAAAAACAAAATATTATAAAAACAAACCTAGACACAAGTCTTCATCTTCTTGAAGTCTTCACTTGAAGTCTTCTCCTCTTCTTGACTTGGTCCAAACTCGATCACATGCTCTTTGGATCAAACCGTGTTAGCTCCAAAACTTGACCTTAAATCCTTTGTTGAAGCTACACACTTATTAAGATCTTGATCATGAATCTGTCACTAATTAAACACAAGATCATTAGTACTATAACTACATGAGTTGATCATCATCAAAACTAGAGTGATGGGCCATTGGGCCAACAATCTCCCCCTTTTTGATGATGACAAAAGTCATGGAGTTATATATGCATGGATTAAAGTAAAGCTTCAAGGAAGCTCCCCCTTAACTCATGCATAACAATAAATAAATAAATATACAATGAATGCTCATAAACATGTATGCAAATGTACGGAGATAAACATGCAATTCAAGCATAAAACACAAATTCTTTTTCTCCTATTTGTAAAACAAATCATATATGCATAAACATAAATCTTTTTTCTAAAACATGCATATATACCAAAATACTTCTCCCCCTTTTTGTCAATCATCAACAAAGGGGTTAAAATAAAAACAAAACAATTTTTCTCCCCTTTTTGTCCGAAACAAAGAATCAATAAAGGGGTAAGTCAAACAAATCAATAAATAGTTATATGCGATATACATTCATGAAGAGGAAGACGTTAAGTTAACTTCCCTACATATATGCATTACATGAAGAAGGGATGACAAGCCCTAATTCACATAACACATAATATGCAATGCATAAGAGGAGATGTGAAGCTCCCCCTACACACGTGCATCGCATAAAGAAGAGTTGTCAAGCTCCTCAATATAGGATACACTCAACATGAATCTATATGTAGAAGAGATGTTAAGCTCCCCTTGCATATAGGCAATACAAGTCAAAACATTTTTGATATTTCTTTATTAAATAAAATTTTGAATATTCTCAATAAAACAAAATTTTGAGATATCTTAGTAAATCAATTTTAAGATATCAAAAGTAAATAAACATTACAAATTTTGAATTTTTCTTAATCAACAAATTGTAAATGACAATTTTGAATTTTCTTCAAATAACACATCTTGATACCAATTGTAAATTATAATTATAACAAATTTGAAACTAATTGATACCAATTGGAAAATAATGATCAATTTTTTTAATTGTCATTATCATTAAAACATATGTATGTAAAAAGACAATACCAATAGAAATTGATATTATGGAAATTATGAAGCATACATATATAGGAAATAAAATATGAGTATATACAAAAGTGTCAATTTAGATACCAATTGAAATGATCCAATGATACCAATTGAACATAACAATGTAAATCAAGTATATATCTCATATCAACCAAATTGAAGAATAAATAACTAGTTAAATTAATTTTTGAAAAACTAGTTAAAGATCCTTCAAAAACACGAAACCAAATAACTTATCCATGAATTATACCAATACACAAGAGTTGACACTCAAAAAAATGATAAAGCTCATAAAGATGTTCATGAAACAAAGTCATGACTAAACAAATAAAGTGTGAGTGTTCAAAAATCATGTAAATAGCATTTTCATGAATTTAATCAATGGAGCTCAAAATGATCATGAATCTTATTTTTATCTAACAAATCATGAAAATTCATTTTTCATATAAAGATGAAAATCATAAACATTTATTTTTCATCTTAAAAACAAACTTCTAGGTATATGTATGATCTATTCAAAACTAACAATATGCATACATATCCTAAACATAAAAAGAGTCCATAATGTAAATTGCATGAAGGCAAATGACTCACGGGTATACATGTATATTCATTAGATTTGAAGATAAAATACATATAGATGAAGGAAAACATAAAAATAGGCAAAACAAGTGTAAATGAGGAAATCATCAAAACTAGGCTATACACGTGCATATAGTGAGTATAAATGAACATGAAGTGCAAACGTATATGAATCAAATATTCTCACTACTTGTACATGTATATACACAAGTTTTGATAAAAATTACATTTAAACTAGTATTTACCACATGAAGCACAAATCAAATAAAACATGAACATGCCAAAAAAAAATCATCAATGAAAAGCATGTAAATAAACTTAGGAGTTTTAGAGATAGTTACCAACACATGAACTATGCTCCAAAGTCTCCAAAACATGGTGGTTGTCCCACCAAAACTCCTTGATAGTGATGCATCAAATGTGTGTCCATCAAGTCCATACATCCACTACCAAGGCACCATCCCTCTCACGTCGTGTGAGAGCCCTCACCTACATCAAAAACACAAGGTGGGGATTTTGGTACCCATTTTCTTTTGGGTCCTTGAGAGTTAGTCTTGTAAGGAACATTTTTATTAGCAAAATGTTTGGGTTCCTTGTCAAAACAAAATTTTGCTAAATGGCCTTTGCGGCCACAATGTGTACATTTGTATACCTTAGGATGCATATGAGTGTGAGTGTGATTGTGACGTGCAAAATGTGCATATGCATGATGATGTGCATGAATATGTGGAGTTTGTTTCTTTGAAAACAAAGACTCCAATCTTTTATGATTAAATGCACATGTGCTCAAGGTAGAGCTCAAACAATTCATTTTATTTTTCAAAAACTTAATCTCATTTTCATTAATAGTATCATGTAAATCATGATGAGAATGAGAATCATTTTTCTTATTCTTTTTAGAAACATTTTCTTTTTCTTTTTCAATCATTTTTCTTTTTAAAGAAGTGTTTTCTTGAAAAGCAACTTCCTTTTGTTTTTCCACCAAAACAATTTTATTTTTCAAATTTGTGTTTCCTTCACAAAGATCATTTAATTTAGACATAAAGGAAACATTTTCATTTTTCAAAATTTCATTTTCTTTTAAAACATTTTCAAATTTATTTTGTAAAGAATCTTTTTCTTTTAACTTGCAATCAAAATTGTTTTTCATTTTCTTATTATCCTTTTTAAGCATGTCATATTTTTCAAGTAATTGTTGACAAAAGATATAAGCTCATCATATGACATGTTATCTCCTTCTACCTCGGATTCGGTAGTTCCTCAAGGGGTTATCCCCTTGGACCATGTAGCACACGTTGGAAGCCTCACTTCCAACATCCGAGTCACTCCTCGCATAGTATTGATCCTTTTCGCCGAGGGAGAGAATGGTGTTCCAAACTACAAAAGCCGAATCAAGATTAGAAACCCTAGATAAATAAACATCATTTAGGGTAGATCTTAAAGCATGTAGGGCTTTTACATTATCCTCAAAATTTTTGCCATTTAAACAATATGAATCTTTAGTAGTGGCAAAATAAACATGAATCCCTAGGGCCTTGAGGTACAAGGACACCTTAACCTTTCAAATTTGGATGTTAAGAATGTCAAAAGTGGGAGGTGTCATGAAGTCCATGGTGTGTACAAAATATTGTGATTAGCCTATAAATGAGGATCTTTAACTCTAGGTTGTAAGACCCAAATCAAGAGCACTTGGCTCTGATACCAATTGTAAATCACCTAGAGGGGGAGTGAATAGGTGATGGCTAATCTAATGGTCACTAAATGCGGAATTAAAACTATTATGATGCAAATTAAAACTTATTACACTAAACACCACGTACAACACAAGAGTGTAGCCGAATTCTCCGTGAAGGGCTCTAAACTAACTCCTCAAGATTTCTCTAAATAAGAGTTGAGGTGCCGCGTTGGCTCTCTTGGTTAAATACAAGTGTTAGCAAACAATCCCCAAGTATATAACAATTAAGCACACAATATATCAAGCATGTAAAGATAATACAAGTAATAGCATGCAAGATATAAAGAAGAGAGATAGAGAGAAAGAGCAATTGCAAACACGGGAGATTTGTTTCGAGGTTCGAGCACACTTGCTCTACATCCCCGCCTTCAACACTATGAAGGATTTCCACTAGAATCGATCCCACCGGATCACTCGGTGCCGCAACACCTACAAGCTCTTGGACTCCCTAGTCCCTTATACACCGCAAGCTCACTAGCTCACCGAGGCCGCACCTCAAACAAGGAGTTCACACACGAACTCGAAACACCGCGAACACACTTGTCTGCCTCCTCAAAGAATAAAGATGAACTTTGGTGATCACAACTCTTGATCACCTAAAATCCTCTCACAAGAACACTCCTATAGGATGAATATATCAATGGGTTGCTCAAGTGTTTGTGAGAAAAACAAGGATGGAAGTGGTGGAGGAAAAACTCAAGAAAATCACTTTAAACACTCTTGATAAAAACTCCCCTTTTGATTAGAAATATTTGCTCTAATACAAGTGGAGAAAACCTCTTAAAAGAGTTGGAGAAACTAGCTTAAAAACCACTTGAAAATCTTATATTAAAATAACACCCAAACCCCCCAAATTTATAGGGCTAGAAAAGCTAGCCGTTGGGAGCCAGATGGCCTGTCGGTCGACCGCCCGGTCGACCGGCCAACGGTCAGAAATCTGACCGTTGAGCCATCAGTCGACTGGCCGGTCGACCGAGACACTGGAACAGAGAGCAGATCTCTCTGCCGGTCGACCGGCCCGGTCGACCGGGGCTTTCCAGAGAGCAGAAGCTCTCTGGCGATCGACCGACCCGGTCGACCTGCCCTCCAGCCAGACTGGCGTGCACGTCTGTGCACGTCGGTCGACCGAGTCGGTCAACCGACTTCCAAGCCCGGTCGACCGACATGACGACCGGCAGAAGCCAGTACAGAAAATCTAGGACAAAAAGTTTGGTCATTTTGGCTCAAATAAAATCCCATAAAATCATGAAAAATCTACAAAAATAGTTTTAACATTATACTTTGAAAATCAAACATGCTTGCACAAATCAAGACATGTTTCAAACAATTTGAACCATTTCTGTAACTTGAAAATTTGGCTCAAAACAAAAACTGTATTTTCCAAAATTGATTTTTCCAAAACTTATTTTTCTAAACTTCTCCAAATACAAAAACAAGATATTTAAACTCATTTGAAGCATAGAGTGTATGGATATGATCCACTAGACATACATAGTGAAATATCTATGTTTTTGACATAAAGCACTAAATACGGTTTTGGTTAAAACGTATAAACTTGATTTTCAAAAACCAAACCGGTATTTTTCTAAAGTAAAAATTCTTTTCTAAAACGAAATATCTTTTATAAAAACAACTAAATCAAGAGTGTGTGTGTAAGATATTCTTGAGCAATCCACCAACTATTATATCCTTTACATTTTATCTAAAAATAAAATCTTATGAAAACAAACCTAGACACAAGTCTTCATCTTCTTGAAGTCTTCACTTGAAGTCTTCTCATCTTCTTCACTTGATCCAAACTCGATCCAAACTCGATCACAAGCTCTTTGGATCAAACCGTGTTAGCTCCAAAACTTGACATTAAATCCTTTGTTGAAGCTACACACCTATTAAGATCTTGATCACGAATCTGTCATTAATTAAACACAAGATCATTAGTACTATAACTACATGAGTTGATCATCATCAAAACTAGAGTGATGGGCCTTTGGGCCAACAGAACCTCGTTAAATATTGTGTTGGCTTACTTTTTTCTCTTGTTTCTCTGTTCTTGTCATGTGAGTACTTCTCTGTTGCATCATCTTTATTGGTGGATTCCTCATTGGTTGTTGCCTCGCGCACAACAAGTGATATCAAAACATATTAGGTTCGTCGTGGGATCATGTGTCGATTTCTAGGGCATCAATTGCTGTTTGGCGGAGATCATGGGTCAATCTCAGAGCAGCGTTAGGACTGTTTGTGGGATCGTGTGTCATCTCAAAATAGCATTTGGATTGCTCGAGGAATCAAACTTGTAGGAGTAAATCGCTTCGGAAACTCTTCAAGGTTTCGCCCTGAGGTAGAGATCCTATCTTTATCTAGTTTGTTTGATCTAACTCCGTTTATTTTTCAAATTGTTTAAGGAATCAGTTGAGAAGATGACTAAAGATAGAAATTCTATGGCGAAATCCGTAAATCCAAATCCATTGAGGATTGATGTGGTGAAGTTCGACGACAAGAACAATTTCGGTATGTGGAGATATGAGGTGATGGATGTATTGACGACATCAAACCTCAAAAACACTCTACGGTTAGAGAAAAAGCGCGATTCTACTACTGAAGAAGATTGGGACAAGATGAATTGGATGGTGTGTGACTTGATTGGTCTTGACACAAGACATCAAGTATCATGTGTTGTATGAAACATCTGCAAGGCAGTTGTGGGAGATCTTGGAGAAAAAGTATCAGACGAAAAACATCGAATCGCGGTTACAGTTGAAGAGGAGGCTTTTCGTTTCCAGATGAAGAGGGGAATCTCCATAGACGAACACATGAATAGCTACACAAAGCTTCTTATAGACCTAGTTAATATGAATGTGAAGATCGACGAAGAGGATAAGACTGTAATTTTATTGAATTCTCTTACTGAAGAAGAGTATGAGACATTTACTCTTACATTGATCAATGAAAGTCAATCTCTTAACTATAATGAGGTGTCTGCTGCTCTTGTGAATTATGAAGTAAAAAGGCAGGACAGATTGTCTTCTTCAGGGAGCACAACAGTAGAAGCGTTGGTCGTAAGAGGCAGAAGTTTCAATCGGAAGGGCAGAGGTGATTAGGGAAGATCGAAGTTTAGATCAGGTTTTAGATATCGAAGAAGAACCAGTGCGCCTTTTGCAAGGAGTTAGGGCACTGGAAGATTGATTGTCTGAAGGTCAAAGGTAAGAAAAAGTCGAAGACCGATGCAAATCTCGCACATGTGGTCAATACTCATGCCAGTACTTCGCAGACAGATGGATGAGATTCAGATTCATATATTTTCTTTCTCTGTCACTACTCCTACTGTTGGTTACTCAGGTAATTCTGAATGGATCTTAGATACAGGAGCTACCTATTATGTGTGCCCGAACAGGGCCTGGTTTTCTAGCTTTGAGAAGCTAGATGGATATTTCACTGTCATGGGTGATGATCATCTGTGTAATGTGGAAGGATAGGTATAGTCTGTATCAAGATATTTGATGGGATAGTACGAGAATTGAAGAAAGTGAGGTATATACCTTAACTCAAAAGGAATCTTGTCTCTATTGATTTTTTGAAAATGTTGGGTTTTGTGGTATCCATACGAGATGGTGTTCTCGAGATGACCAAGGCTCAATGGTGGTTATGAAGGGCGTCCGCCGGAATGATCTCTACTACTTGAAGGGTAGTACAGTTACAGGTCAGATGGAGACTTCTATTTTTTCAGATGATGTTTTCACACAGGTCTGACAGATGAGGTTCAGACACGGAGGAGAAAAGTCTTTTCAAGCTCCAGCAAAAAAGGATCATTGGAAGGTGCATCTACCTGCAACATGAAATTGATTGAATATGACATTCTGGACAAGAAGAAGGTGAAATTCAGAACCCCTACTCATCACTCTGAAGGTCTTTTTGATTGTGTTTACTTAAGTATTTGGGAACCTGTTAAGACTGCATCGCTTGGAGGTCATAGGTACTTTGCCTCTTTTATTGATAATTTATGTAGGCATTGTTAGATATATTCCATGAGACAAAAGTGTGAAGCCCTAAGTATGCTGGTGAAGTGAAAGGATATGATGGAGAAGCAGACTGGTAGGAAGATCAAGGGGCTACACAATGGTAACGTTGAAAGATATAAGAACCAATTCTTACAATTTAGCCAGAACACTGGTATTGGTACTCACTTCATAGATGAAATACATGAGTTGGCTAAAGAGATCAACCGTTCCTTACTAGAGAAGGTTCAGTGTTTGCTGTCTAATAAACAATTAGACAAATTATTTTGGGCTGCGGCGATTGTGTATGCTAGCCATCTTATAAATGGATTGTCATCGACTGCGATAGAAGGAAAAACTCCTCTGAATGTTTTGTCTAGGAAAGCTGCTCAAGAACATGGTTTGTTGCAGGAATTTGGAAGTCCAGCCTACTTTAGTATCAAAAATGACAAGGTGAATCCACGGGCAAAGAAGTTTGTGTTTTTTTGTGTCAAAAAAATATGAAAGGCTACAGGTTATGGGACCCCGAAAATAAGAAGATTGTGTTGAGTCAGTATGTCACATTTGATGAGACTTCACTCTTGAAGTCTATCATCCCTCAGCAGGTAGGAGGATGAAGACCAAGGATGTATCGCAGCGGGTGGAGGTTAATGCTACTCCACCATCTCCAGTTGATTCGGTATCAGTAATGAATTCACCGAATGTGACACCGGGTCAAAATTATGTAGCCCGTTTTGATGCTGAACAGGTTGAAGATATTGATGAAAATGTCGAATTATTTGCAGCAATAGGAACCAAGGTAAAATCACGAAAGTGGGTGAAAAAACATGAATCTTAAGTTGGTAACCGCGATAAGTTGAAGGCCGTTATTCTCCATGACGGTAGTAAGGAGGTTCAATAACTCAGTCAGTTCGGTTCACTGCTGAAGATTCAGTCACAGGTGCTTAAGCTCGGTGGAGCTCATTTCAAATGAACTACGGTAGGCTTGATCCCTTGGGCGAGGTACGTAGGCAGCCGTAAAGACGCAGTCATTTGGTGATGCAACCCGTATGAAGCTATATGGTGTACTTGGGTTCTCGAGAAGCTGATTGGGACTTCACGTAGAGATGAAGAGTTGGACTTCACGTAGAGGTGAAGTGTTGTGATCTCGATGAACGTTTAATCTTCTGGTGTGAAGATAGTTGAGCTTGCATTAAGGGGGTGTACATCCAGTTTGCTAAAGCCGATGATGGTGTTTGGTGTGCTCTACTCAAATTTGGTTGGACTGTCATGAAGACATATGGACTGGAAAGAGTCAGTCAGTTGGAGAATCAGTGTTAGCTCATGATGGGTTCTTCTTGAGGTCATTTGGAATAGAGTTCCATTAAGTTGCTGAGTAGGATAGACATTTATTGGTCGACTCGTATGGTATTTCTCTTCATGTGAAGTGTTGGGAAGGTATGTATGTTGTATTCCGTTTGGATAGCTGAGCTGAGGTTTGAATCTTACAATTGATATTGGAGTTTAGAGAAACTCAAATTGGATCTGGTATGATCAGTGAAAATTAATTGTATGTCTGCTGGCGATTCGTTTTGAAGGAACCAGTTTCGTCTGTTGGTCAAGTCGAGATCGTGTGTCGATTTCGTTCGGAGCGCTCAAGTTGAGATCATATGTCGATTTCGCCGAGATCGCGTATCGATTTTGTTAGGTGTTCATTGGATTTCGGCTCAGATTTGAGGAATCTTTACTGAGGTACAGAATTATATAGAGAGAGAAAATGAAAGCTTGATGAAGCTTGTGGAATCCAACTTAGATTCGGACTTCATTTTTGAAAAGGAATCAGATCAAATTGAAGTTTCTTAACAGGCAAATTGCTTCTCCTTTTAAGATTTGGATCCTTTTCTGAGTTAGGATCAAATCTAATTGTGATTTTCTAAATCCCTCTGACTCTCTGGCTATAAATATGGGTTAGAACCCTCATGAATTGTATCCTTTGAAGTATTCCTCTGATATTCCCTTGTATTGATTGTTGAATCTGTAATATTCCTAGTCTAAAATACTATATTTTTATTTTTCTAAAGTATTTATTATATTGTATTGGTGATATTATTATTATTTATTAACTTAAATTATAGTACAAATTATTTTAAGATAGTAAATGATATTTTGGCCTTATAATTATATTTAGCATTATTAAATATTATCTATTATTATTTTAATTACTAGCTAGTATTTTTCCCATTACTATGTTACTAGTATTATTATTGTAATTGTTATATTGTTAATATTGATGTTGTTATTATTCTTGTTCATATTGTATTGTTTTAGTCATTATTATTAATGGTAGTATTTTTATCAAGTATTATTAGATAAGATTTTTAATGTTAATAATTTTATTATTATTACTATTGTTGTTATTATTATTGTAATTATTATTGTTAATATTATTATGATAGTTAATCACTATTAGTAGTATTATTATTTTCATCCAAGCCCAATAAGCTCAACCCATTCTCCTTTTCCTTTTGTTTTCTTTTCCTTTTTATGCTAAGCTTACATAAGCCAAACCCACTTCCTTATTTTTATCTTTCTTTTATTTTTCTTTAAGACCAAAACTAAGCCCGCAAGTTCACTATCTATTTTTCTTATTCTTCATATTACTTATTTCTTTTAACTAAGGCCTAAATATAACCCATAACCCATTAATATTGAGATCCTTACCCATTAACTCAAAACCCAATCCTAATCCTAATCAAATCCTATCTTATCAAATCTTTTCATAAATATTGACTAATCCTAATCTAAATCCTAGCTACTAAATTAAGTAATCTAAATCTAAGTAGAATTCACGTTTCTAAATTATCTAATAACCTGTATAAACACCCAAACTCTTTTCTCTTCTACCACAAGAGAAAATCCTAATCCAACTTTCCCTACTTCCATCTTTTCTTTCTCCTCAAGCGGATCGTGAAGGAAAAGGGGTTTCGAGGGAAGGATTGAGGAGCATATAAGGAGGAACAACTCAAGTAAGTAGATCTAACTTGTGAAATTAATTTCATTTTTTTTAAAAATAAAATAAATTAAATTAGAACCAAATAAATAAATTATTAATCTCAACAATCTGTTATTCAACTTATCTATACCAATATGGCAAAACTCACCATAATATATTTAATATTTCTTAAAAATTTACCTAAAATAATTTTTATATAATTATAATTTTAATATCCTACAAAGCCTTGATTTGAACAAATCAAATCCAAGTAAGTAATTTATTTTCTAAAATTTTATTGATAAAATTGTTTATTATTAATCATGTCTGTTGGCCCAGAGACCTTCCACTCTAGTTTTGAAGATGATTAACTCATGTAGTTATGTTTACTAATATTCTTGTGATGTTTAGTTTCAGATCTTCAATCAAGATATTAGTAGGTGATTAGCTTCAACAGAAGAGTTTTGAAGCCTTTCACATGGTGATTCAAGAGCCCGAGCATCAAGATCATATATAGCACTCGTTGGAGTCAAGCTCGGTGGATCACGGCTTGGATCGAGTCGACTTGAAGACGGAGTTCATCAAGAAGACTTCGGTACCTATAGTTTAGTTGTGTTTAGATTCATTTATAAAGATTAGATAGTGTGATATGCTCAAGTTCACAACACACACGTTTTATGTTTTGGATATTGGTTTTCGATTTTTCGGTTTTGGTTTAACCGATCTTGGTTTTCATGAATAGATATTATATCAAAACAAGTTTACTTGGTTTTATGTATATTAGATTCATTCTATATACATGTATGCTTCATTCTTAAATAAACTTAGTTTGACATACCTATTCATGTATTTAGGTTTTGTGTTTTAACAAAACATATTTTTGAAATTAAAGTCAAAAACATGAATATATATATATATATATATATATATATATATATATATATATATATATATATATATATATGTTTTATGTATATTGGATTTCTATCCATATGCAACAGGCTTCAAAGTGTTTAAGTATCATATTTTTGTATTTGGATGAGTTTTGGACAAAACGAATTTTCATTTGAAAAATCCAAGTTTGGAAAAATACGGATTTTGGTTTTCAGTAAAATTTCCATAACACAAAAATGGTTCAAAATGTTTGAAATTTGTGTTAGAATTTTTCACACAAGTTTGTATTTCAATGTATTATAATAAAAATATTTTTGTGGATTTTTAAGAAATTTATGTGATTTTTCAGAATAATAAAAACCAAGTTTTTCTGTCTCAGAATGCAGCCTGCCAGGCTCTGGTGGTCGACCGGGCCGGTCGATCGGACCGGTCGTCCGACGTGCACAAAATGTGCACGCTGGCCAGCCACTTGGGCCGGTCGACCGAGCGGTCGACCGACTGCAAGTACCCCACTCTCGGGTGGGGGCGGTCGACCAGACGGTCGACCGTAAGGCTTGGACGGTCGACCGGCCAGAGAGCATTTGCTCTCTGGATTGGCACGGTCGACCTGGCGGTCGACCGGGCCGGTCGACCGCCAGCCGCCAGAGCTGAAAAATCAGCTCAACGGCTAGTTTTTGATTGGGGCTTTATATACCCCATTGGTTTTGAGTTTTTCTCTAAGTTTTTCAAGAGCTAAAAATCTACATTCTTCTAGTGTTTTATTCAAGTTTCAAAAAGAGTTTTTAGAGCTTCAAAGTTTTCATCTTCATTTGTTTTTAGGGTTTAGAAAAATCAAAGAAAATTTGGATTTGGGATATTTGCTTAGTTCTTCATTTCTATCAAATACAAGTTGTTTTCCCAAGTATTTTTCTTTGTGTTTATGTTTCCAAACTCTTGGTTTTCCACACTTGAGCTATCATTCTATCCTTTCTATAGGATCCTTGTTTTTGTGGAGAAGAAGGTGTTTGTCGTTGAAATATACCACCAAGTGTTATACCCTTTCATTTGTGTTATCCCTCTTTGGTAGAGGTTGATTTGGGTTGTGGTTAGATCCCTCTTGTGAGAGGTTGAGGTGTGGTTTACTCCTTCTAGTGTGAGGTGGAGTTGGTGTTGGCTACGGGCCTATCCCTCAAGTGGGAGGTGGATTGTGGTTGTTTGGCTACGGGCCTACCCCTCGTGTGTGAGGTGGTGTTTGTATTGCCTCGGTGGAGGTTGTATTGGTTGAGAGACGAGTTCGGTACTCTTAGTGGATTGAAAATCCTTCTGGGTGAAGGCGGGGATGTAGAGCTGAGTGCTCGAACCTCGAAAAAAATCTTGTTGTTTGCGTTTGATCCATTGACTCTAACTCTCTCTTTACTTTGAACATTGCATCATATTGCCATATCATATATATATATATATATATATATATATATATATATATATATATATATGCTTGTGTTGATTGTGTGTGCCTCACTTGTGCTTAACCACGAGAGCTTTATATAGCGCCTCAACTCTTATTCAGAGGAATCAAAAGGAGTTAGTCCAGAGCCCTTCACCTGGAATTCAGCTACACTCGTTGGTTGCATTAAGTGTAGTTGCAATTAGTTTTTAATTTTCGCATTTAGTTCATTAGATTAGCCTAATCACCTATTCACCCCCCCCCCCCCCGTCTAGGTGATTTCAATTGGTATCAGAGCCTAAGCTCCTGATATTAGATTTAACCACCTAGGAGTGTGATCTTGGTTTTGCTAATCTACATTTGCATTTGCATTTGCACATTATTTGTTTACACACACTCATGGATTGCTTGTCACCTCCCATGTTCGATGCCTCCAACATTGACATGTGAAAATTTAGGATGTCCATGTATTTGAAAACCCTAGGCTTGCATGTTTTCCTTGCCGCTACCAAGAAATCCTATCTTGGTAATAGCAAGCATATAGAGGCCAATGCACAAGCCCTTGAGGCACTTAGAAGCACGCTTAATAAAGAATATCTTATGCTTGTTTCTAACTGTGATTCCGCCTTTGCAGTGTGGAACACGTTGACCTCCTCCAAGCTTCAAATGCCAATCCAACCAGAGGATGAATCTAGTGGAGAATCCGAGCAACAATGCAACATGGTCCAAGGGAATGACTCCCTTGAGGTATATTCGGAATCTCAATTAGATGGGGATGATGCTAGTTCTTCTTCAAATGGTTATGTTGATCCAAATACCTTGAATGAAGAACTTTCTATTGTGTGTGAAAAATTACTTGAAAAATATAATCTTTTGAAAAAGAAGAGTTTTGAACTTAATAAAGAAAATAAGGATTTATGTTCTAACTTGATTTGGTTTTGCAAGAGAAGAAAGAGATTACAAGTGAACGCGACTCACTCAAATCTCAACTAGACCTTGCCCTAAAAGAAAATGAATTTTGAAATCTAAAAATGATTGTAATGATATTTTGAAGAAAAATGAATCCTTGTCTTCAAGAGTTGAATTTGTTTTGAAAGAAAATGTTTCTTTGAAAAACAAAAAGATTTGATTTCAAAAGATTTAGAAAGCTGTTTAAAGAAAAATGAATCTTTGAAAATTGATATAGATTCACATGTTTGCCATGCTAGCGCTTCACATTCTAGCTCACATGTTGCATGCTCCACTTTATCTTCTAGTATTGAAAATGATAAATGTTTTTGAAGAAAAGTGTTGATTGTTTGGGCTCCACTTTGAGCCATTGTGCTAAGAACCATACACGCTTGGAATCTTTATTTCGAAAGAAACAAGTTCCATCTATACATGCACACCATACACGGCATACACATGCTCCTCACGGTCACACCCATCACATGTATGCTCATGTGTACACTTGTACACATTGTGGACGTAAGGGTCACTTTGCTAAATTTTGTTATGATCGTATAAATGATTCTAATTTAGCAAATAAGTTTGTTTGGGTTAGGAAAGGAACTAACCCCCATGGACCCAAAAGAGTGTGGGTACCAAAGACCACCCCTATTGTATTTGATGTAGGTGTGGGCTCTCGCATGACGTGAGAGTTATGAGGAGGTGGATGCGTTCCGAGCTTAAAAAGGACATTTTGGATGCATCACTTTCAAGGGGAGTTTAGGTGGAAAGACCACCTTGTTTTGGAGACATGGAGCGTTGCCATCATGGTTTTGGTAACAGTCTCTTACTCCTCATTTAGTGTTTACATGCTTTTCATATCATTGTCTATTAGCATGTCATGTTTTGATGTTTCATGATTAGTATGTTATATGCCATGAGATTTAGATTAGTGATATACATGTTTAGTTATTTGGGACACCCATATTTTATATGGATTTATATTTAGTGTTCTCACCTTGTTTTAAACTAATATGTATGTCCTAGATCTAATGCATGATCATATGATTTTTTGTTTTGATTTCTATGCTTCATGTTTTGTCTATTTGTTTGAATGTTAGTTTTCATTAAAACTAGGATATATACTTGTACACATATAATGGGCCACAAATAGATTATTATATGTTTGTGGTTGAATGCTTATTTGTACCCATTAGATGTTCTAGTATAGTCTAGTTTTGATGATTCATGCATTTGACTTATATTCCCATTTTTATACATGTTTTCCATGTTTACATGTTTAACTTCATGTATATGTCCATCTTGTCTAAACTATTGACTATACATATACATCCTTGAGCCACGTGCCTTCATGCATATACATTTGTGGACTCGTTATGTTTTGGATATGTATGTATAGTTTAGTTTGTACTAGACATACATATGCCTTGAAGATTAAATCGTTTTGATGATTTTCATGTTTTAAGAAATTTTGAACTTGAATGTCTATTTTCATGATTATATGTTTCACATAACACTTGTGCACTCACTTCATTTAAATGTTTCTCATGACTGTGTTTTCATGAGTATGATATGGGCTTTATGGACTTTGAGTGTTTAGTGACCATGTGATTTACATGTTTTTCATGAAATATCTTTTTGTTTTATTCCTTGCTTGAAGGATTTCGTACTAGTTTACAAATTTTTCTTATAACTAGTTCGTATTCTTCGCTTTGGTAGAGTTTTCAAATGTGTTATAATATTTTCAAACCTATTTTTGAAAACCCCTACCTTCTAAGGGCGGTTGGTTGGGAGATCATGCCTTATATGCTTAATATTGAAAATCATTTTAAACATGTGCATGAAATGGGTGGTAGGTAATATGAGTTATACACTTGATCTTATTATTGTTTCAATTGGTATCATTGGATCTTTTCAATTGGTATCAATTTTGACATATTTCTTGTATACTCATATATTGTTTTTGTGTATGTATGTTTTCAATTGGTATCATCTATTTTGATTGGTACTCATTTTTCATACACCTATATATGTTTTATTTGTGCTTACTATATCCCTATATTTTTGAGCACAAATGTTGAATATGCTAAGCTTGATTTTTAATGAATATCATATTTCAATTGATTAGTTTTCAATTGGTATCTTAAACAAGCTTATGTATTGTTTTATTAAGTATTTCATAAAGGGGGAGAAAACTCGTATTTTATCTTTCAATAGGTATTTTGTTTACCGTTGATTTTCACTCCCTTACTTTATGATGAAAAATGATTGAAAAATGAATATTGATTTTATTTTGGTATCATATGTTCAAAATGAAAAATACTTACAATTGGTATCAAGATATTCATTTGCATACCTACAATTGGTATCAAATTTGTTTTATTGAGAAAATTCAAAATTTATTTTAATAAGAAACTTTAAAAATGTTTTGATTTATATTGCCTATATGCAAGGGGAGCTTAACATCTCTTCTACATATAGATTCATGTTGAGTGTATCCTATATTGAGGAGCTTGACAACTCTTTTTTATGCGATGCACGTGTATAGAGGAGCTTCACATCTCCTCTTATGCATTGCATATTATGTGTTATGTGAATTAGGGCTTGTCATCCCTTCTTCATGTAATGCATATATGTAGGGAAGTTAACTTTGTGTCTTCCTCTTCATGAATGTATATCGTATATACCTATTTATTGACTTGTTTGATGTCACCCTTTTATTGATTCTTTGTTTCGAACAAAAAGGGGGAGAAGAATTTGTTTTTATTGGTTTTATTTTTACTTTAACCCCTTTGTTGATGATTGATAAAAAAGGGGAGAAGTATTTTAGTATTTATGCATGTTTTGAGTATTTATGCATGTTTTGAAAAAGGATTTATGTTCTTGCATAGCAATAAAAAGAATTTGATGTGTTTCATGCTTGTTTATGCATGCTTATCTCCATGTATTTGCATACATGTTTATGAACTTTCATTGCATATTTATTTGTTTATTGTGATGCATGAGTTAAGGGGGATCTTCTTTGAAGCTTAACTTTAATCCATGCATATATAACTCTATGAGTTTTGTCATCATAAAAATGGGGGAGATTGTTGGCCCAGAGGCCTTCCACTCTAGTTTTGATGATGATTAACTCATGTAGTTATGTTTACTAATAATCTTATGATGTTTAGTTTTAAACTTTAATCAAGATATTGTAAATCACCTAGAGGGGGGATGAATAGGTGATGAGCTAATCTAATGGTCAATAATACGGAATTAAAACGTATATGATGCAAATTAAAACTTCTTAAACTAAACACCACGTATAACATAAGAGTGTAGCCGAATTCCCCGTGAAGGGTTCTGGACTAACTCCTCAAGATTCCTCTAAATAAGAGTTTAGGTGCCGCGTTAGCTCTCTTGGTTAAATACAAGTGTTAGCAAACAATCCCCAAGCATATAACAATTAAGCACAATATTGTTGACACTTAAAAAAAGACAAGATTCTTACTGGCCCGAACAATGTCTAAACTTGTTGACATTTACAAAACAAGTGACAGACAAGCTGACGACCAGTTTTCACCCATCTCCAAGGGACAGGGAATCAACTTGGACTCCACTGATCCAGCAAGCAGACAGTGAACCCGATTGTTTCTGAACAGACCTCAGCAGGTCTAAGATGCTAGCACTTAGCATCACATGAGCCCAAAGGGATAGCCTCGCCTGAGAGGTTAAAATCATCCAACTTCGCCTTGAAGCCATTCAAAGCCTCGCTAGGAGGCTAACTCATAGCTTCGCCAGAGAGAGTTAACTTCGCTTGAAGCGACACAACTGCGCAGAAAGGGTATATGGTAGCTTCGCAACAGATGACATCTAGCTCCGCCAAAGAAGCCTTCCTCTGACTTTGCCAGATACTGCCTCCAGCTCCGCTGTGAGTTCAAAGCGGGCAGCGTCGCTGCTGGTCTGCTATGGTCAACCATTGACCAATCAAATCTCCAGATGAGATCAGATCTAATCAGATCAAATCCAATTAAGATCAAATCTGAGATCTAATTTGCCACAATCTTTTGACTCTCCTAAAACGAGTAAGAGGATCAGGGGAAATCTTCCAACTATATGAAAGATCAAACAATCAAGAATCAAGAGGATCAACCGACCTTCTACTTCTAGCTTCGCAGAAGCTGATCCTAGCCTCGCAGCAAGGCTACTTTTCAGATTTAAACAGATTTGATTCAACCTGTTTCTATACTTTCAAGGAGGATTATACCCTTGCTCTCCTTATAAATAGCCCACCAGGGGCACAAGGAGAGAACACACATGCGAGAGGCGATACGCTCGAGAGAGGACTCCACACGCAAAGACTTCTTCACGACGCACCGTGCGTTCTTGAATTCAGAGACTTTATAGAGAATTGCTTCTCTAATCAGGGTGCTGATACCCTAATACCTTCTTCTCAAGGAATTTCTGGAACCAGGCGAGAAGGAATTCCTAAATTGAAGGCGGTTTTGAGAAGTATCAAAAGGTTTCTACCAACCTTCTATTCTCTGATTCCCCGAACCAGGCGAGAAGGGAATCTCATCGCTCGCATCGTCAAAGGGACAAAGTGGTCGCGCGCTGACTAGACTCCTATCGGCACACTTCTCCAGAATCTCTGAGGAGATCTACTTGTAATCTTTTTAAGAATACTTGTAATTTAGCTCCTCAACTTTTTATTGTAAGTTTTCCCCTTGGCAAATCAATGGAAAACAAGATGGCGACTCCGCTGGGGAATGTATTCTCCACTGCCGAGAATCAAGTGTCGCAATGCGACGAACAGACCTTCGGGTCTAACTCTGAATTCAGAAAAGCCGGTGCAGCCAGAGCCTCTCTGGCTAAATCTTCAAGGAAAGTCTCTGCGGAGACAGAAAAGGTTCTCTGCGAACCTACTGCGGTTCTCTGGCGCAACAAGGAAGCACGCTCGCAGTCCAAGTCCAATACTTTTGAGAACCTGATCGTTCAATTCGACCAAGGAAGATTTGAAGAAGTCCTCTCTGGGGGTGGCCTAATGCTTCGAGCACGGAAGCATAGGACGGTCTCCACGGCTAAGGTTTCGGAACAGAAACCAGAAGCAGAATTCTGCCAACACCCTCCAACCTCGCGTGTGGCTAATCAGGTTCCTTGCGAACCTAAGTATCCTCTGTCAAAGCGGATGTGGAGGCCTAAACAGAAGTCTCTGGCCGAAGCTTCAGGCGTAGCTACGCCAAAACCGCGCCTTTCTCTCAAAGAAAAAGGCAAGAGGCCTGTCTGTTCCAACAATGTTGCCGACCATGAAGTCACGACGGCAATCATACCGTCACCCAATTCAAGAATAGCAACGCCTTACGCCGGCCTCGTTCTCATAAGCGAAGCTACTGTACCACAGCGTACGCGCAGGGTCCATGACCGCGAAGCTAGAGCCAAAGTATTATCTAAGGCTAATCCCCTTCGCAGCAGCATAGCGGGTAACGCACCACAGCGTGCTCCGCTTTCCAGTGCGTCAAGCACTAAGTTCGCGCCTATTGGCAAAGGTAAACTAAAGCGATATTCAGTGCTAATCCTTTCTGTAGGGATAAAAGGAACAGGACATCGTCCTATGTGCGATCTGTTGGCCCAAAGGCCTTCCACTCTAGTTTTGATGATGATTAACTCATGTAGTTATGTGTACTAATAATCTTGTGATTTTAGTTTCAGATCATTAACCAAGATATTAGTTGGTGTTTAGCTTCAACAAGATGATTTGGAAGCTTGCACATGTTGGTTCAAGAGCCCGCGCATCAAAGATCATATATAGCACTTGCTTGGTGAATCACGGTTTGGACCGAGTCAACTTGGAGACGGTGCTCTACAAGAAGACTTAGGTATCCCTAGTTTAGTTTGTGTTTAGAGCCAAATTGTAAAGATTATATAGTATGATAAGCTCAAGTTCACAACACACACGTTTCATGTTTTTGAATATTGTTTTTCGGTTTTTGGTTTAACCGATCTTGGTTTTTATGAATAGATAGATCAAAACAAGTTTACATGGTTTAATGTATATATGATTTGTTCTATATACATGCATGCTTCAATTGTTTAGACAAACTTTGTTTGATAATCTATTCCATGTGTTTTATGTTTTGGTATTTACAACAAAACATATTTTTGGACTTAATGACAAAAATCATGATATATATATATATGTTTCTTGTATATTGAATTTCTATTCATATACAACATGCTTCAAAATGTTTAAATATCATATTTTTGTATTTCAGATAGGTTTTGGACAATGTGTATTTTCTATTCAAAATCCGAGTTTTAGAAAATACAAGTTTTGGTTTTTGATAAATACGATAAGATACAAAAATAGTTTTAATTGCTTGATATTTGAGTCAAAACTTTTATCACATGTTTATATATCAATGCAAAATGCTAAAACTATTTTTGGGGATTTTTAGTAATTTATAAGAATTTGTTTGACATTAATTTTCCTCAGATTTCAGACCTGACTTTTGTCTGCCAGGCTTGGCCGGTCGACTGGTACGGTCGACCGCACCAAAGAAGCCAGTCGACCGTTCCGGTCGACCGACGTGCACAGATACGTGCACGCTGGCTGACTCTGTAGCCGGTCGAACGGTCGACCGACGGAGAGCTGTTGGCTCTCAGGAATTCTCGGTCGACCGGTCGACCGGTAGCCACAACGGTTCAGAATTTGACCGTTGGGCGGTCGACCGGGCCGGTCGACCGGCAGGGTAAAACTGGCAAATATTCTGTAAACGGCTAGTTTTCTAAATTGCCTATAAATACCCCATTTGAAAGAGTTTTTCTCTAAGAATTTTTGGGTTAAAATTTTCTATCTCTCTGGTGTTTTTGCTGCAAGAAAAATAGGTTTTTGGATTCAAAGTGAACAATCTTTTGTGTTTTTGATTAGGGTTTGAAAAACCAAAGAAAAGGGATTTTGGGAAAAGCTTTTGTTTGAACTTCTATATCTTGATTTCATTTGTTTCCCAAAGGTTTTTTCTTTGAGTTGCTGGTTTCATATCCCTTGGTTTTCTCCACACTTGAGCTAAAAATCTACTATCTATATCTATAGGTTATTTGTGTGGAAGAAGAAGTTGTTTGTGGTTGTTGTTGTGACCACCAAGTTGTAACCCAATCTTTTCTTAGCTTTGTGCTTTGGGTTGTATCCCTCTAGTTGAGAGGTGATCCTTGTATTGGTTGGTGATTGGGAGTTTGTTGTATTGGTTTGTAAATTTGCCTCAAGAAGGAGGTTGTGATTGTTGGCTTGGAGTGGTGCCTCAAGGAGGAGGTTGTATTTGTAAAGAGAGGAGTTGGGTACTCCTTGTAAAGGGTCCTAGGTGGACGAGCTAGTGGAAATCCTTCGTGTGTCGAAGGCGGGGATGTAGAGCTGGGTGCTCGAACCTCGATAACATATCTTTGTGTTTGCGCTTGATCCATTGGCTCTCTCTCTACTCTCTCTTTACTTTGTGCCTTGCATTTATTTACATTGCTCATTCATATTTGCTTGGCTTGGTTGTGTGCATCACTTGTTGATAGCACTTGAGTGTAAATTGCAATTAAGTTTTTAAATTCCGCATTTAGTTCATAGATTAGCATTGTCACCTATTCACCCCCCCTCTAGGTGACTTTTCAATTGGTATCAGAGCTAGTGCTCCTGATATTTAGGTTTAACCACCTAGGAGTGTGATCTTGGTTTGCTAATCTTCATTTGCATTATCATTTGCACTCATACTAGTTTGCACTCATGGCTAGTCCTCCTATGTTTGACCATTTTAGACTTGATGCTTGGAAGGTGGACATGACTAGGCATTTAAAAACTCTAGGTCATCTAGTTTATCAAGCCATCACTATAGAAACCCTCCCTAATAGTAGCAAGCATAAGAAGGCCAATGCACTTGCACTTAGAACACTTAGAGCATCTCTAAATGAATTTCTTTTACCCGTTTTTGATCACTATGATTCGGCTTTTGCAGTTTGGAGCATCTTGACGTCTCCCGAGCTTCCAAGGATAATTAACAAGATGAGGAGATCTAAGAGAGAAAAGTCCGAAGAGCAATGCCTCATGGTCCAAGGGAAGAACTCCCTTGAGGTACAATCGGATTCTCATATTGATGATAGCTCTAGTTCCTATTGCCATGGTTGTTTTGAAGTTCAAACTTTAAATATGGAACTTGCTCAAAAGCTTGAAAATTTGTTGGAAGAACATGATTTGTTGAAAGATGATAATCTTGTTTTGAAAAATGAATTAAAAGATTTATGCTCTAACTTTGAATCGGTGTTGCAAGAGAAGGAAGAGATTGCAAGTGAATGTGACTCACTTAAATCTCAACTCGAACTTGTTTTAAAGGAAAATGAATTTTTGAAAAACAAAATGATTGTGATGATGTTGTAAAGCACAATGAGATTTTATCTTCAAAATTGGATTTTACTTTTAAAGAAAATCTTACTTTGAAAAATGATATTGATTCAATTACTAGAGAATTGGATTTGGTTTTGATTAGAAATAAATCTTTGCAAAAGAGATTGATGTTTGCCATGCTAATGTTGCTTCATGTTCTAGCACACCTATTGCATGCTCCACTTTATCTTCTAACATTGAAAATGATATACTTGTTTTGAAGAAAAGTGTTGATAGTTTGGGCTCCACTTTGAGCCATTGTGCCATGAATCACACACGATTGGAAACCTTGGTTCGCAAGAAACAAGTTCCAACCTTGCATGCACACCCACTAGGCATACACATGCTTTTCATGATCACCACCATCATATGTATGCTCACGTGTACACATGTACACATTGTGGTCGAAAAGGCCACCTTGCTAGATTTTGTTATGATCGTATTTATAATGAAAATTTAGCAACTAATTATGTTTGGGTGAGAAAAGATATTAACCCCCGTGGACCCACAAAGAAATGGGTACCAAGATCCACCTCTTTGATGTTTGATGTAGGTGGAGGCTCTCGCATTACGTGAGAGATTTGGTGCCTTGAGGTGGATGCGTTCTAAGCCTAAAAGAAAATCATTTGGATGCTTCACACTCAAGGGAATTAGGTGGAGAGGACCACCATGTTTTGGAGATCTAGAGATGCACCTTCATCGGTTTTGGTATCATTCTCTAACTCCCATTTTTATTTGCATGCTTTTACATGTTCATCTATTCATAGCATGTTTTGTTTCATTGTTCATTATGCTTATGCTATGTTAATTAGATTAGTGTTATACATGTGTAGTTCTTGAGCACCTATGTCTTATATGGATCTATATTTAGTGTTCTCACCTTGTTTAGACTAACATGTATGCTCTAGATCTAATGCACATGCATTTGCATAATGATCTTATGATGTTCTATAACTTTCGTTTTAATGATTCATGTTTTGACTAGTTTGCTTATTGCTATACATGTATTGCAATTTGAAATCACCATTGTTTAGATGAACCCATATTTTGTGTCTTCACAATTGTTTTGATATTATGTATATCTTAATTCTTATAGCATATGGATTTACATAATGATCATTTTTAGAATATTGTTGATTTATGACTCGTTTTATGCTTAATGATTTGGATATATGCTTAGATGTTAGTTTTCATTAAAACTAGGATTTATACTTGTACATAGAATGGGCCACAAATAAACCTTTATATATGTTTGTGCTTGGATGTCTATTTGTACCCATTAGATGTTCTAGTATAGTCTAGTTTTGATGATTCATGCATTCAAACATGTATTCCTATTTTTGATGTTTTTCTATGATTAAGTGTTTTCACTTCATGTATATGTCTATCTTGTCTTAACTATTGATTATACATATACATCCTTGAGCCACGTGCTTTCATGCACATACTCTTGTGGACTCATTATGTTTGGGATATGTATGTATACTTTAGTTTGTACATGACATACATATGCCTTGAAGGTTAAATCGTTTTGATGAGTTTCATGTTCTTGAAATTTCATTTGGTAAAGGAAATTTAGTTTATCATGTGTTCATATTTTAAAGGAATTTCAATCGAGCTTGATTATCTATGTTCATGATGATATGTTTCTCACAACACTTGTACACTCACCGTATTTTGATGTTTTCTCATGATTTCATTTTCATGAGTACTATTGGTGCCATATAGATTTTGAGTGTTTAGTGATCATGTGATTTTCATGTTTCATGAAAAATATTTTTGTTATTCCTTGCTTGAAGGATTTCGTACTAGTTAACAAGTTTCCATTTAACTAGTTGCGATATTCCTTTCTTTGGTAGTGATTTTCAAACGAACTATAATTTCAAATCTATTTTGAAAACCCCTACCATCTAAGGGTGGTTGGATGGGAGATCATGTTCATGTATGCTTTATAATGAAAATCATTTTTAAACTTGCACATGATTGGGTGGTAGTTGATATGAGATATACACTTGATCTTATTGTTGTTTCAATTGGTATCATTGAATTCTTTCAATTGGTATCAATCTTGACATCCTTTTGTATACTCATATATGTTTTGTTTTATATATGTATGCTTACACTTCATATAGTATCAATTTCAATTGGTATCTAATTCTTACATACATATATGATGATTTATTTGTGCTTCAAGATATCACAAATTTTGTTTATGATAAGCTTGATTTTTTTAATGACCATCATTTTCAATTGATTCAATTTTTCAATTGGTATCTAGATGCATTTGTTTACTCAAAATTGGTATCATGTGTTTTATTTTCAATATGTTTTAATTTCAATTGATATCATATTTGTTTTCAATGCCCCTCTTACTTTCAATTGGTAATTGGTAGGCATTTCTTAAATGTTTTTATGTTCACTTTCTTTTGGTATCATAATGTACTTCAATGACACATTTTTTAATTGGTATCATTTTTGGTGTCACCCCTTGAAGTAGTTTATTGATTCTTTATTTCATATATTTAGGGGGAGAAGAATTCATATCTATTTTGTTTTACCCCTTTGTTGATGATTGACAAAAAGGGGAGAAGAATTTGGAGTTGATATGCATGAGTTTTTAGTTTTATGTTCAGTTTCATCTCCATTGGTATCAAGAGCATTATGAGTTTTGTTTTTATTAATATCCATTGGTATCAAGAGCATTATGAGTTTTGTTTTTATCAAGAGTTTTGTTTGGTAAGTTATTTGTTTTGTTTTAATTGGAATCAAGAGCATGTTTCATATGCATATTCATTTTATGTCAAGAACCTTGTTTATATGCATCTTATTGTTTGTTTATTCCTATGCATGAGTTAAGGGGGAGCTTCATTGAAGCTTTACTTTAATCCATGCATATATAACTCCATGAGTTTTGTCATCATCAAAAGGGGAGATTGTTGGCCCAAAGGCCTTCCACTCTAGTTTTGATGATGATTAACTCATGTAGTTATGTGTACTAATAATGTTGTGATTTTAGTTTCAGATCATTAACCAAGATATTAGTTGGTGTTTAGCTTCAACAAGATGATTTGGAAGCTTGCACATGTTGGTTCAAGAGCCCGCGCATCAAAGATCATATATAGCACTTGCTTGGTGAATCACGGTTGGACCGAGTCAACTTGGAGACGGCGCTCTACAAGAAGACTTAGGTATCCCTAGTTTAGTTTGTGTTTAGAGCCAAATTGTAAAGATTAGTATAGTATGATAAGCTCAAGTTCACAACACACACGTTTCATGTTTTTGAATATTGTTTTTCAGTTTTTGGTTTAACCGATCTTGGTTTTTATGAATAGATAGATCAAAACAAGTTTACATGGTTTAATGTATATATGATTTGTTCTATATACATGCATGCTTCAATTGTTTAGACAAACTTTGTTTGGTAATCTATTCCATGTGTTTTATGTTTTGGTATTTACAACAAAACATATTTTTGGACTTAATGACAAAAATCATGATATATATATGTTTCTTGTATATTGAATTTCTATTCATATACAACATGCTTCAAAATGTTTAAATATCATATTTTTGTATTTCAGATAGGTTTTGGACAATGTGTATTTTCTATTCAAAATCCGAGTTTTAGAAAATACAAGTTTTGGTTTTTGATAAATACGATAAGATACAAAAATAGTTTTAATTGCTTGATATTTGAGTCAAAACTTTTATCACATGTTTATATATCAATGCAAAATGCTAAAACTATTTTTGAGGATTTTTAGTAATTTATAAGAATTTGTTTGACATTAATTTTCCTCAGATTTCAGACCTGACTTTTGTCTGCCAGGCTTGGCCGGTCGACTGGTACGGTCGACCGCACCAAAGAAGCCAGTCGACCGTTCCGGTCGACCGACGTGCACAGATACGTGCACGCTGGCTGACTCTGTAGCCGGTCGACCGAAGCGGTCGACCGACGGAGAGCTGTTGGCTCTCAGGAATTCTCGGTCGACCGAGGCGGTCGACCGGTAGCCACAACGGTTCAGAATTTGACCGTTGGGCGGTCGACCGGGCCGGTCGACCGGCAGGGTAAAACTGCAAATATTCTGTAAACGGCTAGTTTTCTAAATTGCCTATAAATACCCCATTTGAAAGAGTTTTTCTCTAAGAATTTTGGGCTAAAATTTTCTATCTCTCTGGTGTTTTTTGCAAAGAAAAATAGGTTTTTGGATTCAAAATGAACAATCTTTTGTGTTTTTGATTAGGGTTTGAAAAACCAAAGAAAGGGATTTTGGGAAAAGCTTTTGTTTGAACTTCTATATCTTGATTTCATTTGTTTCCCAAAGGTTTTTTCTTTGAGTTGCTGGTTTCATATCCCTTGGTTTTCTCCACACTTGAGCTAAAAATCTACTATCTATATCTATAGGTTATTTGTGTGGAAGAAGAAGTTGTTTGTGGTTGTTGTTGTGACCACCAAGTTGTAACCCAATCTTTTCTTAGCTTTGTGCTTTGGGTTGTATCCCTCTAGTTGAGAGGTGATCCTTGTATTGGTTGGTGATTGGGAGTTTGTTGTATTGGTTTGTAAATTTGCCTCAAGAAGGAGGTTGTGATTGTTGGCTTGGAGTGGTGCCTCAAGGAGGAGGTTGTATTTGTAAAGAGAGGAGTTGGGTACTCCTTGTAAAGGGTCCTAGGTGGACGAGCTAGTGGAAATCCTTCGTGTGTCGAAGGCGGGGATGTAGAGCTGGGTGCTCGAACCTCGATAACATATCTTTGTATTTACGCTTGATCCATTGGCTCTCTCTCTACTCTCTCTTTACTTTGTGCCTTGCATTTATTTACATTGCTCATTCATATTTGCTTGGCTTGGTTGTGTGCATCACTTGTTGATAGCACTTGAGTGTAAATTGCAATTAAGTTTTTAAATTCCGCATTTAGTTCATAGATTAGCATTGTCACCTATTCACCCCCCCTCTAGGTGACTTTTCACGATCCAAAAGAGCCTCTGTGCTGGATTGTTTAGGCCCAAGTGGGTCTGATTTGCAGGAATTGTTGACAAATAAACAAACCTCTTCCTCCTGTTGTCAACAAGTAGGATGTCAGTTGGTGACAGTCCACTCGGTCCATTGCCGGTTAGCACCAATCTTCGCCACTTCTCCAGGCCGGCGATCAGTTTTTGATCGACTGTCGGTACAAGCCCCGATGAAGCATCGCAAAAGGAGCGTCTCACGACATCCACCCTCTGCATCGTCAACATAACCGGAAGAGGACGAGAGTTACGCAGGGGAAGACAAACATCTGACGACACCCCCTACAGCTCCCCAGATCCAGATTACAGCCCAGGCTTAAGCGAAGTCTTGGTGCATGAAGAAGGTATTTTCCGAAACACCAGATCTAGGGTGGCGATACCCTATAGTTATGAACATCCTTCCTCCTCAACGGCCCTAGCCTCGCCAGAGCCTAGGAAATCACCCCAGCCATCGGATGAAGAAGACGAAGACAGTGGGTACGCCTCTTCGGCGACAGTTAGCTCAGTGCGAACAGACAGAGCATCAGTCAACATGGCTGATAATAGTAACGAAGACCTTCGTCGACGTTTGGAAGCTCAGGAGCAAACTTCCAAGACCCAGCAAGAAGCTCTGGACAACATTCAACAGATGCTTGCTCAACTCCTCAGCAATCGGAATGACAATGATGCCGGGAGCAATCATGATGAGGAGGAACATTTTAGCAATGATCAGCCAAAGACGGAGAAATTCAAGGAGGGTTCTTCTCTAGACGCTGAAGTCCTTAAGGGCCTCCAAGCTCAAATTGCATCCCTAGCCCAGAGGGATGAATTAAAGAAAGTAGGGGCAGTCCGTCCTTACCCATTAGAGTGGGATTCGGTGCCATATCCGCCGAAGTTCAAACCACCAATGTTGCATACGTATGATGGTAAGAGTTCACCAAATCAGCACATCTACTACTTCCGGTCTCAGACTGGTAATGTTATAAGCAACGACGCCATCATGGCCAGACTGTTCATTGGCACCTTAAAGGGGGTGGCATTTGACTGGTTCCGAAGTTTCCCTCCGGGCCCTATCAATTCCTGGATCGACCTGGAAATCCGGTTCCTCTCTCGTTTCTATGAGGATGATACCGAGGTGACCATGGACAAATTCCTCTCCACCATACAGAAGAAGGGCGAATCTGTCCGTGACTACATTGAACGGTTCAGAAACTTATCTTGATGTGCCCAGCAGGGATGCCACTACCCATGCTCTTACAAACATATAGCACAACTTCCTAGACCAAGTAGAAGTTCGCATGGGGGCTGTCAAGGCCCACACTTGGAAAGAATTGGTCGAACAAGCTGAGATAGCCGAAAATCGGCTAAAAAGTTCGAACCATCCACCCCTAGAGGCAAATGGGGTATGAACAGTAAAGGACGTAGCGACCTACCGCAGTCTTCTCAAGCCAAAGGGAAAGAGACTATGTCTGTGGAATTGTCCGGGGACGTGCAGTCAAAGGCCAAGAAGAGTGGCTTCAATAATCAGGAGCCTAAGTTCCCTCCAAAACAGTACTCCTTCAAAGACGATCAGGTGGTCACGATATTCCATCTGCTCCACAAAGGGAATAAAATGAAGCTACCAGATGCTCGGCGTCCAATGAGATAGGACGCACAAACGATCCTAAATACTGTCTCTATCACAGGATGATTCACCATCCTACCGACAAATGTTATGTCCTCAAAGATAGAATTCAAGCCTTGGTCGACGCCGGGGTTCTGACATTAAAGACAGAGCAGAAGAAAGTCACTGCCAATATGGTGACCCTCGAGTTCGGCAAAACCCCAAAGGTCACAGTTCCTGACGGGACCTATCCAGCCCCCACGCCACGGTTGGACGTCAAGCATCCTCCAACTATAACTCAAAACAATAAGGGTCTTGTTCCCTTAACATTGGAGACAGGAAAAGTCATGTGGATACACCAGACCTCGTCCAAGATGTGCAGTGGGATTCAAAGAAGCCTAAGTCAAAGGGTAAATCTTGCAATGTCATCTCCATCCTGCCAGACGACGGCAATCTTACATCGGCTTCCCTCAGCGATTCAGAAGGAGAAAAGCATGCTTGCACAATGCAGGCCGACCTACCTCAACAGACAGGCACCCGATCTGGAAAATCATACTTGAGGCAGTATGAGAAGTCTACTGACGAGATACAACAGCAAACAACTTCAGTACAAATGCCAGCATCCACTCCAATCCCGACCAAGGAAAAGAAAAGCCTAAGGAGGTACGGTTTGATCAGGTGTTTGAAGAAACCATCAGGCCCAGGGCTTGACACGCCCTTTCGTTTTGACATATTGGCTCATTTGGCCAATATTCCAGCTCGTATTACAATACACGAGCTCCTTCGTCTCTCAAGGAGACAAGAGAAGCACTCAGGGGTGCGCTGGCTAATTCAGAATCATTCCTGACATGCATGTCAGAGGTCCCTAACGATGACATTCAGTATCCTTGCCCAGAATGTCATCACACACAATCAAAGTTGCCCACCATTACATTCACGGCAGAAGATATGCTTCTCAAAGACAACAAGCACGATCGACCTTTGTACTACACGGATATATCGGTTCAACGTGCATTGAAAGAATACAAGTCGATCCGGGGTCCGCACTCAGCATCATCCCCAAAAGGCTTCTCTACTTCCTCGGCATACCGCTGTATAGGTTGTCCGCAACCACCACTACAATATACGGTTTCAATGCCGGGAGCAGTCACCCACTTGGGAAAATCCGGCTCCGTTGCAGAATCGGGAGCCTGAAGTCAGAAGTGACATGCTATGTCATTGACGCTGACACGTCATATAACCTGCTGCTAGGACGACCATGGATCCATGCCAACTGGATCGTTCCTTCTACTCTGCACCAATGCTTCAAATATGTTGAAGATGACGCGACAGTACGAACTGTCTTTGCTGAGAAGCAATCATTCAAAGGGGTGGAAAATTACTTCACTGACGCCCGGTGGAATACCTAAAGAACCATTGCCAGACGAGAATGAAAGTGGCAATGAGGCGGATTCGGAATCCGAAGCAGGCATGCCAGCCATTTTGATTGGTGAACCAATTATAGCATGTCTTAATAATCCCCAATGTAATACTCCTTCTGAAGATGAAGGTGAATGGGTAATTAATGATAATATTTCTTTCGATTATCCTGCGAGTGTTGGGCTGTTTGAATCCATTACGGATAGCTCTCTGCATATGCCTTTGCATAAACTAAGTGCATCCAGCACACCTATGGAAGCTATAGAAGGGGCCACGCTAGTGATCCCTCCGTCCAAACAAGGTCAGTTACCGATAATCTTCGGTAGAACCCAACCACGGGGACCCACAGCTACAGATTCAAGTTCAGATTCAGACACTCCACAGTTCTTCCATTACGCGTGGCCGGCGCGCCATATTATGAAGAAAATGGGATACGACTTGAAGCATGGAGCAGGCCTGAATTTTGGAAAAGGAAGGCGCGGCTTGATGCGGAACTTTGTGCCTAAAGGGAAGCCTGCAAATTACTATGATAGTACACGCAAGGGGTTGGGATACGTTACACCCACATCGTCAGCAACGGTTCAAGCCAAAGACAATGAATCAATTCCATCACATTCAGCCTCATCCTCCGAGTGGGACTCAGACGTCAGTGTGGGAATGATGTTCGAAAACCTCACCGTTAATATCACTTCAAGCAGTCAATTGGAGCCCGCAGAAGCTGTTGATGAGGAACCATGGGCCCAGCATTTGGACCTCCAATGGGAAAAGCGATTCGAACTGCACGAGCCACCTACTGAAGACAAGGTGATGCAGGTCAACTTAGGCAGTCAAGACTACCCTAAGCCCATCTTTATAAGTGAAAGCTTATCACTTACGGAAAAGGAAGAATTGATAATACTCGTAAAGGAGTATATAGACGTCTTCGCATGGAGCTACGAAGACATGCCCGGACTTGATCCACAAGTAGCCGTGCACCGTCTAAATATCAAGCCCGACGTCAAGCCAGTCAAGCAGCAACAACGTCGGTTTCGCCCGAACATTATGGAAGCTATTGAAGCCGAAGTTCACAAGATCATTGCATGTGGCTTCATCCGGGAGGAACAACATCCAGATTGGGTAGCTAACATCGTCCCCGTCCTCAAGAAGAACGGGAAAATATGGATCTGCATCGACTACTGTGATCTCAATACGGCCTGTCCTAAAGATAAATTCTCGCTACCCATCACCGATGTCATGATTGACAACACATATGGATTCGAAAGGATATCTTTCATGGACGGCTTTTCAGGGTACAACCAGATTAAGATGTATCCCAACGACGAGAAGCATACTTCGTTCCGAACACCATTGGGGGTATATTGCTACACTGTAATGCCCTTCGGACTGAAGAACGTCGGAGCAACCTATCAGCGGGCAATGAGCACAATCTTCCGCGATCATCTCCGAAAAACGGTAGAATGCTATGTCGACGACATTGCTGTCAAAAGCCGCAGCAAAGATGACCATCTTCATGACTTGAGAACGATGTTCGACATAATGCGGGCTCATCAGTTGAAAATGAATCCGACAAAATCCTTCTTGGGAGTGTCAAGTGGCAAGTTCCTTGGGTTTATTGTTACATCAAAAGGGATTCATCTTGACCCAGACAAAGTCAAAGCTATTCAGAGCATGCATCCACCGAGGAATCTCAAAGAGCTTAGAGGCTTGCAAGGCAGACTGGCTTATATCAGAAGATTCATCGCAAATCTCTCAGGCCGCTGTCAACCGTTCACCCGACTCATGAAAAGGGGTGTTTCCTTCGTATGGGATTAAGCTTGCCAGGAAGCTTATGAAGACATCAAGAGGTACCTCACAAAGCCTCCAGTCTTAGTGGCCCCTACATCAGGGAAACCATTCTTGCTTTATGTAAAAGCTATGGATTATTCTCTCGGTGCCCTCCTCGCTCAAAAGGACGACAATGGTCACGAGCAAACCATTTATTATCTAAGCAGGACTCTGATAGGGGTGGAATCTCGCTATAATCCTATCGAGAAAGGGTGTTTAGCTCTCATTTTGCTGTTCAGAAGACGCGACATTATTTGGTCGGCCAAACCATACATGTCATCTCCAGAGTGAACCCATTGCGTCTCCTTATGACAAAGCTAGGATCACTGAATTCGAGATTGGCTAAATAGACACTTCTTTTGTCTCAATACGACATGATCTTTACCCCTCAGAAGGCGGTTAAAGGTCAGGCCCTTGCAGAGTTCTTGGCTGCTCATCCAGTTCCGGAACATTCAAAACTTCACGAGGCTATTCCAGATGAAGTCTTCGACTCCAATGTAACCTCAGAAGAGGAAGTGTGGCAGATGTTCTTCGATGGAGCATCGCGAATGGGCCCTAAAGGCAAGATTATTGCCGGAGTAGGGGTTGTGTTTATCTCCCCACAGAATCATGTCCTTCCTAGAGCATTTTCTCTAACAGAATCATGCTCTAACAATGTAGCGGAATATAATACTCTGCTTATTGGTCTTCAGCTCGCCCATGAAATGGGAGTACGCTACCCTGAAGCCTACGGTGATTCAAAACTGATTATCAATCAGGTTAAAGGCGAATATGAAGTTCGCCACGAGGATTTGGTGCTTTATTACCACACAGCCATCGAATTGGCTAATCTATTCGAAGGTTTCTACATCGGGCACGTCTCTCGATCTCAGAATACCAAGGCGGACTCTCTTACTGCATTAGCAACAACACTGGCCTTGCCAACCGACACCGAGTATCACCTCACAGTCGCAACTCGACATCTTGTATGCTCTAAGCATATGCTAAGAACCCGAGGAGTCTATAATGTCTCCACCGATTTTGAGCCGAGAGATTGGCGCTTTTCTCTCATTGACTATGCTTTGCACGGTCTGCTTCCAGACGATCCTAAAGAAGCGGCATCTATCAGACGAAGGTCTCTCCGTTTCTACTACGATCCAACTCTGAAGACACTTTACCGTCGTTCATATGACGGTGTCCTCCTCCGTTGCCTTTCTCATTCAGAGGCACAGGAAGTGCTTAAAGAAGCACACGACGGCGTTTGCGGAGCTCATCAGCCAGGTCCAAAGCTTAAAGACAGGTTGCATAGGCTTGGATACTATTGGCCAACTATGATAGCCGATGCCATCCAATATGCGCGAAGGTGTAAAGCGTGTCAGATTCATGCGGACTTCATACACCAGCCTTCAGAGTTGCTCCACTCGACTGTTGCTTCATGGCCATTTGAAGCATGGGGAATAGATGTCGTGGGACCAATCAGCCCTTCTTCGACAAGAGGTCACCAGTTTATCCTGGCACTAACCGATTACTTTTCAAAGTGGGCAGAAGCTATACCATTGGCTGAAGTCAAAATCTCTAATATGGTTAATTTCATCAAACACCATGTCATCCATCGATTTGGTGTCCCTAGGCGGATCATCCACGACAAAGGTCCCCAATTCATAAGCCAGGTATTCTATCGATTCTGCGATAAATACCGAATTCAGAATGTGGCTTCGACTGCCTATAATCCTGCTGCTAATGGCTTGGCGGAAGCATTCAACAAAACGATCATCAAGCTACTCAAGAAGTTCGTCTCCTCGAATAAGCGAGATTGGGACGAAAAGCTTGATGAATGTCTTTGGGCCTACCGAACCACAATTCGGACCCCTACAGGCAATACGCCTTTTTCCCTAGTGTACGGTTGTGAAGCAGTCATCCCGCTGGAAATCCAGATGCCGTCATTGCGAGTCGCTCTAATGACTAAGATCACATCAGAGGACAATGATCGGTTACGTCTTCAAGAGCTCGAAGCCCTAGATGAGAAGCGACTACAAGCTCAGCAACATATTGAGCTGTATCAAGCTCGAATTTCAAAAGCCTTCAATAAGAAGGTTAAGCAGAGGGTCTTCCAGAAAGGAGACTTGGTTTTAGCCGTCAGACGACCGATGATTATGACGCATAAGACCAAAGGCAAATTTCAGTCTAAATGGGAAGGACCGTTTGTAATAGAAACAGTCTATTCAAACAGAGCATATCGCCTTATGACTTCAGATGGCGACCTACACATGATGCCGGTCAATGGCAAGTTCTTAAAGAAGTATTATCCCTGATTAAGGATCCTTCTTATGATCAAGTTAACATTACACCTCTGATCAAGACCTTCGTGTAAAAGTACACACAAAGAGAGCCTTTCTCTTCCTCCAAGCGAGATTCTACGACCATAAACCAGTAGGAACCTGGTCGTACATTGGTTCTCCCAAAGAGAATCAAGGTTACACATACGTTAACCAAATGATCCAATATCCTTAACGATTAAGGATAGAGGAAAATGTTGGCCTTTAAGCCCAACATAAGTCCTCAACAACTCATCATGCTGAGGGGAATAGCATGGCTAGCCCAATTCAAACGGTAGTTGGTATAGGCATATCAAACCCGTTGACAACTGGGGATTTGTTAAAAATCCTAAGGGACCTGTTCCCATTTGATTCCCTCTCCAATATCACTTACCAATTCTTACCCATAGAATGGCAAGACCACATATACATTTCGCTGTTACGTTAACATTAAACCTATGACAGTGATTCTCTCGTTTCTCTTCGTGAAAATGAGACCTCCAAAATCACTTACCAATTCTCACCCATAGGATGGTAAGACCACATATACATTTCGCTGTTACGTTAACACTAAACCTATGACAGTGATTTCCTCGTTTCTCCCCGTGAAAACGAGACCTTTTCCCAAATTCCATCTCAACCTTGAGCTTGGTGGCGTCTCAATCGGTTATGTCATTGCAACCTCTAAACCAGCAGACAGCCAAGTTTCAACCCCGAGCCCTGTTGACATTTACAAAACACAGCTCTCGATACTTATTGACATTTACAAAAGATAAGTATCACCAACCTTGAGCTTGGTGGCGTCTCATTCGGTTATGTCATCGCGACCTCTGAACCAGCAGACAGCCGAGTCTCAACCCCGAGCCTGTTGACATTTACAAAAGACAGGTCTCGATATTTATTGACATTTACAAAAGATAAGTATCACCAACCTTGAGCTTGGTGGCGTCTCATTCGGTTATATCATCGCGACCTCTGAACCAGCAGACAGCTGAGTCTCAACCCCGAGCCCTGTTGACATTTACAAAAGACAGGTCTCGATACTTGTTGACATTTACAAAAGACAAGTATCACCAACCTTGAGCTTGGTGGCGTCTCAATCGGTTATGTCATTGCGACCTCTGAACCAGCAGACAGCCGAGTCTCAACCCCGAGCCCTGTTGATATTTACAAAAGACAGGTCTCGATACTTGTTGACATTTACAAAAGACAAGTATCACCAACCTTGAAACTTGGTGGCTCCTCAACCAGTTATGTCATCGCGACCTCTGAACTGACAGACTGCCAAGTCTCAGTATTCAATCCAGCAAAGGACTATTCTCTCAAATGGCTGCAATACAATTTGGAACTGACAATTCAGAAAGTGGAACAATTTGGAGATTCGACAGGGAGTCAAAACAAAAATTATTATTATTTTCATTGATTTCAAAAGGATGGGATACATGGAGGCACATATATTATGACCTACGGGCGCACATTATAAGATCTGATCCGCTCTTCAAGGGAAGCCAGCCTCGCCCTCCTATCATTAGCAGCCTGGACAAGCGCCTGCGATCTCAACTCAGCCTCATTAAAGTTCGTCGCCTGGGCCAAACGAGCTTCGACCTCAACCAAGGTTGCCCTCTGAGCTAACTCCTGCCGTGAGAGTTCGTCACTCTGAGCCTTAAGCTGCTCAAGTCGCGTAGTCTCTTCAAGACACACTGGTTCAGCCCTGGATAAGAGAAGATTTGCCTTCCTGATCATCTCCTTGGCCTTCTCAATTTGTCTTCAGCATCAATAAGAGCACTGGTGGAGGCGTCAATGGCATTCCCAACCTCTACCTTCCTTGTCTCCAAGGATTTCAAGTCAGAAGAAATAGCCTTAGCAACCTCCTGAGCAGCAAGACGGGCTTCATGCATTTGAGCGACAAGATGCGTAAGCTGCTCACTAACCAATGACTCCAGGTCTGAGCGGCTAAGACGGCGCCATTCCTCTACGTCCCTCTCAAATTGATCTACCAGGAGTTCCAAGGTAGTGGCCTGGTGATACCCTTCAAAGTCCCGAATACTTGCAATACTGCGGGAGAGAACCACCTTTAAAGTTGAGAACGACATAGTCGAACCTTTCAAGACCAGATCGATGGATCGCCCTAAGCCTTTATAAAAGCTATCGACTATGTCACCTATAAAGTCATTTTCAACCTCGGCCACTTCTGGTAGATGGGCAGCCTCAGAAAAATCCACCTGCCTGGTTGACACTACTGTGGAAGGAACGGCGGGAACACTGGCTGCAGCAGCATGACAGGTCATCAATGATCATGGCGGAGTCTTCATTGAAATCAGTACACTAGCCACCGCTGAGGTAGGACTAGTGACCATCTCCTGAACCGCAGGCTCAACCACCAGGGTTGGGAAAGTAGGGCTTGTAATCACTCTCAGCTCCGCACCTGGCACAGCTGACGGCGCCTCACTCGTTGATATAGTTGGGAGTGAGGACACCTCCGGGACTACCACCCCTTCAACCTCTGTTCCTTCGGCTAGCTCAGGCCGATAAGGGGGCAGGTCACCATACAGCGCGTCTAACACAGCAGCATCCGCCGCGGTCGAAGTGCTCATATCACCCTTTGACCCCTCGGGAAGATCCTCTGGTTCCCTTGAAGTTGACGCACCCTGAGGCGGAACACCTGCAACAAAATTATGTTCAGGCAAGACACAATAAATAGTAAAAGCCAAAAGGTCGGAACAATACCAAAGGATGATGTCGCCTCAGACATCTCGGCAGCCGCATCGGTCTCTACGGGCCCATTGGAAAGTCCTTTGCGGAGTCAACACGAATGGCTGGCCCGCTTTCGCTTGCCGAATCTTCCGTGGACCACCCAAAAGAGCTTGACGCTACAGGACTTTCTTTGAAAGTCCCGACGCACGAAGGACCAATGTCAGCTGCATCACCTCCGGATTCCTCCGGGATGGCAAAATAGCCAGCCTCATCACCCTCGTGATAAGCGAATAGAGGATCGTAATGTTCCCCTTGTTCTCTGACCGCCTCAGCTCTTGGGCTCGTCACCACCTCAACTCCTCATCACGAAGCAGATAATAAGCGGTCCGGAACACATGAAAGATATATTACAAAGACGAAGCTGATCTTACCTAAGTCCGGAGCAACTTCACCAGTAGTCAGTTCAGCAACCGACGGTTCAACTACTAATGGGACAAGAGGAGGAACCATCACAGATGGTTCGCCCTCTACAACAACCGTAGGAGCTTGGCGACGGGCTTCTTCACAACTTACACTCCACTGTCACCCTCTCCTTCTGCCTTATCAACTCGAATCTCCTCCTCCTCCATTTCTCCTACATGTCTTGGGGGAACTGTCCCCATCACGCCAGAACCAGCTGCAGAAGCCTCGGCACCTGTCTCCGCTTCAAAGCGAGGACTTTCTGCATCCGAGGCTTCGCTGTCATCCACAGCAACGAATTCCTCCATGCCTGGGATGCGAACCCTCTTACCTTCCCTTCTCTCAGAGACCTTCCGTTTTAGCCACTGAGAAATTAACTTCACACCAGAACTGTTAGCCTTGAATCCAAGGGTGTGGAGTTGGAAGTTGCATACCACTGGCAGAAGCACAGGGTCATTAGAAGATTGGGAGTCCTCAACGGCGTACGCAGCCGCGCCCCAGTACAGCCTGTAATGAAGAATCGCAAGGCACGGGCTCCATCAATGAGACTCCCCATGAAAGCCAGATTGAGTTTGGGTTGCCCACATACAGTTGGTCATATCCTGATTGAGATTTTAAAGAATAAAAGAAATGAAGTTCAGATTTCTTAGTCTCAATGCGAATCCGCTGTAGCAAGGGCTTCAAGCGGGTCGTGATCCTCAGGGAAGGATGCGATGCAAGCTTTTCGACGACGATTCCCCTGTATGCTTCAAATAAGAAAGAGATTAGATTTGAGAGATATATATGATATGAAAGATGTGGTTTTTACTGATTTTCTGCCACAACCCTATTGCAAGTTAAGGAGATTGAACATCATCTTAATATATATGAAATTAATCCTAGGTTTATTAGCGAAGATGCAAGCAAGAATAAAGGAGTTTAGAATCATACTAGTTCGCACAATTGAACATTCAACACGATTTCATCTTAACATCTAAGTACAGCGAAAGAAAAGCATTACCTTGAAGTTACGCTGTCAAAGTTCTTAAATATGAAGGGTGAGGAATTATTTAAAAGTGTAACCTAGATTAGAAAGCTGATTATCCATTTAGTCCTCAAGCAATCTACTTTAAACCTAAGGTTTCTAAAAAGTATTATTAATCTGTTCAACTCCAAACATGCTTAGGGTTGCTTAAGAATTCAGCAAACCACGAAGGAAGATTAGTTCACATCATCTTTTTATTATTTTTCTTTTCTTTTTTTTTTATATGAGAAGAATAAAGAAAGAGAGAAAATAAAAAGAATCGAGAGATCACAGATCAAACCAAACTCAAGAAATCACAAAGTAAATGCAAAATTAAATGACAGAAATTAAGTGGCAAAAAGGTAACCTTTATTCGAGAGTAAACTCCAATTACAAAGCTCCTTCTTCTCCACACCGTGCTTGAAACAAAGATTACAACTTGCTGAAATTTAAAGAAAAATAGCTAAAGAAACCCTAACACGTCTCTGGATGCCCCTCCCTGTTGCGACTGCACAGATATTTATAGTGCAGAATGCCGAGGAGTCCCGGATGAAGCTGCCCACGAAAACTGGGCTCTGGATATGCTCAAAATGCCGCAAAAACCCTAGTTTTGCCGCCAATTTGCGGCAAAGTTAGGGTTTCTGGCCACGCGCTTTGGCGCGTGGCCTCTCCTGGTCCGTCCATGTGGGATTCCGCTTCTAGAAGTGTGATCCTGGCCTTTTAATCTGGATTTTCGAGATAACTTGGTAATCAAGTTACCCTTAATCCAGATTTCTTCAAATCTTCTCTCCACGAAATTCCTCTTTATCTTGGCCTTTTATCCTCATCTTGCAGGTGTTTAGGGTTGGATAGAAGTCTATCCTTCCCTAATCTCTGATATTTGCAACTTTTAGCCCTTGTATTTGCATTTTGACTTCTTGTAATTGCGCTTTTGCACCTGGGCTTCAAACATGGGCTTAGATCTGGGCTTTTGGGCTCTTTAAGCTTTATTTCTTATTAAAATAATACTTCGAGGCCTGCACACATTAAATAACGAAATATAATAAATGTGCATTATAATATGAATAAATGTGCAAATGTGATGGTATATATGATGACAATTATGCATTTTTCACTACCTATCACACCCCCACACTTATCTTTTTGCTCGTCCTCGAGTAAAAATCAAAAAGAAAGAGAAAAATCTAACCTAGCTAACTCACTTTCGTAGGAATCACGGTTGCACTTAGCATGTGCAACAAGCCGTTAAACCCCTAGGTTACCCTAGAGGACGAGTGTTGTCTCGTGAGGGTTTTCAGCGGATTACACCCACAAAATCCATAAAAAGGAAAATATTTGTCTTATATTGGAAGAGACTAAGTAGTCTATAAGTTTTAGGATCCTCATTTTATTCATTCTTCAAACCTAGTCTTTATAAAGTCAATTGTTATTCTTTTAGGTAAGGATTAAATTGAATTTCTAATATAGTCTTTTTCGTTACCAAAAGTCATACGCACCCTTGTGAATCTAGGAATTCCTTAACTTGGACTCTCATACCTCTTTATTATTTTTATAACATCATCTAATTTTCTTTCGTGTAAGTATCAAGCTTCTTGAGGCCCTCATACCTAACTAATTGACTATTAGATGTGTTAATATATATTTATATATTTTTTTTTTTTGGCATGTATAACTCATCTAATTTTCTTTCGTATAAGTATCAAGGCTTCTTGAGGCCCTCATACCTAACTAATTGATTATTAGATGTGTTAATACATATATTATTTTCTTAGTTTCTTAGGCTTTCTAATCCACCCATGTAACGAACTTAAAGTCGATGACTCCCAAACCGGTTGGCTTTAGGGCACCAGGTGAGAAAACACCCCGCGGACTCAAATTCGAGTGAACTAGGCCCAAAACTAAGGACTTTTTATTATTTTACTCACCTTTAGGCATGAATACTTATGCTTCTTGAGGCACATATATCAGCTTAATTGGTGATTTTTTTCTTCTTCTTTTTTTTTTTCCTTTTTTTATGAGGCACAAGGTCTTTGTCTTAGAATCCTAGATATGCATTTGGTATGCACATTTCATTAAGGTAAAAATCAAGACTAATTATTATTCAATTTCTCCTCCTATACCTAAAATTTAAACAATTTATTTATTTGACCAAGTTTTTAGAAATCCTAATCATGATTTTCCTAATCCTTAAAACTAACTTAGGTTTCTTTCAAAAAATAAGTCAAAATACTGTCCTTTTTATAACATTTTTTTTATTTTTTAAATTTTTTTTTTTTCAGATTTTTTTTTATATATTACATACCCTTCCCCCACACTTGTTTCATGCATTGTCCCTAATGTATGAATGAAATGTATGGATGCATGAACTGGCAGAAAGATATAATCACCGATACAGTGGGTCAAAAAGACCCATCGCCGCATTAGCTTCCGGCACAGACTCCAAAAAGATTTTAAGACGTTGACCATTTACCTTGAATGAATTGCCATTTTTGGGATCGTAGATCTCTATGGCTCCGTGTGGAAACACCGTCTTAACAATGAATGGTCCTGTCCATCTTGACTTCAATTTACCGGGAAAGAGATGAAGTCTAGAGTTGTAAAGTAAAACTTTTTGTCCTTGGACAAAAGTTTTTCTCGTGATGAATTTATCGTGAAAAACCTTAACTCTATCCTTCGCAATCTTCGCATTCTCGTATGCATCATTCCTCAACTCCTCTAGTTCAGAAATTTGTAATTTCCGAAACTCACCGGCCTTATCTAAATCGAAATTTAGCTGCTTAATTGCCCAAAGGGCCCGGTGCTCTAGCTCGACAGGAAGGTGGCAAGCCTTTCCAAAGACCAGTCTGTAGGGAGACATTCCTAGAATCGTCTTAAAGGCAGTCCTATATGCCCATAGGGCATCCACCAGTTTGGTGGACCAGTCCTTCCTATTCTGATTCACAGTCTTCTCCAAAATGAGCTTGACTTGTCTATTAGAAACTTCTACCTGCCCGCTAGTTTGAGGATGGTAGGGCGTAGACAACTTGTGGGTAATGGCATATTTTCGCATAAGAGCTTCAAAAGTTCTATTGCAAAAATGTGTGCCATTGTCGCTAATGATGGCTCGAGGGATTCCAAAGCGTGAGATGATATTATCTTTCAAGAATTTGACAACAACTTTGTTGTCATTTGTCTTGCAAGGGACAGCTTCTACCCATTTCGACACATAGTCTACGGCCAACAAGATGTATTGGTGCCCAAACGAATTCGGGAAGGGTCCCATAAAATCGATGCCCCATACATCGAAAAGTTCTACTTCTAGGATGGGATTTAAGGGCATCATATTTCGTTTGGAAATTCTTCCTATCATTTGACATCTTGTGCAAGTCTTGCAATACTCAAATGCATCTCTAAACACAGTTGGCCAATAAAAGCCACTTTGCAGAATTTTCTCGGCAGTTTTGCGGGGACCAAAATGTCCACCGCAAGCGAACTCATGACAAAAAGCTAGCACGCTTCTAGTCTCCTCGTCGGGGACACATCTCCTAATGATTTGGTCGCTACAATATTTGAAAAGATAAGGATCTTCCCACATGTAATACCGAACTTGAGACAAGAATCGGTATCTATCCTGTTTGGACAACTAGGTGGTGTTTGGTTTGTGACTAAGTAATTTACTATGTCAGCAAACCAAGGTTCCTTAGAGATGGCTAGAAGTTGCTCATCGGGAAAATTGTCATTGATGGGCAGCTCGACAGAAGGTGCGTTGGGCACACGAGAGAGATGGTCAGCTACGACATTTTCGACACCTTTTTTATCTCGAATTTCGAGATCAAATTCTTGAAGTAGAAGGATCCAACGAATGAGTCGGGCCTTCGCATCTTTCTTAAGCATAAGGTATCGCAGAGCAGAATGGTCAGTGAAGATCGTGGTCTTAGTCCCAAGTAGGTATGGACGGAATTTCTCCAAAGCGAACACTACTGCCAAGAATTCCTTCTCGGTGGTAGTATAGTTCATTTGGGCCTCATTAAGCGTCCTACTCGAATAGTAGATCACGTGCTGCTTATTGTCCTTACGCTGTCCTAAGACAGCACCTATCGCAAAATCAGAAGCGTCACACATGATCTCAAAAGGCTTGGACCAGTCCGGAGGTGAGATGATAGGGGCAGATATAAGTTCCACTTTCAATTTCTCCCAAGCACTATGGCACCTATCATCAAAGATGAAGGACACGTCCTTAGCTAGAAGGTTTGTAAGGGGTCTAGCAATTTTGCTAAAGTCCTTATGAACCTACGATAAAATCCGGCGTGTCCTAAAAAGGATCGAATGTCCTTCACGCATCGAGGAAGTGGAAGTTTCGCAATGATTTCCACTTTGGCCTTGTCTACCTTAATCCCTTCCCTAGATATCTCATGACCTAGGACAATCCCTTGTTGCACCATGAAGTGACACTTTTCCCAATTGAGGGTCAAGTTCTTCTCGGTGCACCTACTCAGCACTAGCTCCAAATGATGGAGGCACTGGTCAAATGAATTTCCATAGACTGAGAAGTCGTCCATGAAAATCTCTAGGAAACGCTCGACCATATCAGAAAACAAGCTTAACATACAACGTTGGAATGTGGCGGGGGCATTGCATAGGCCGAAAGACATTCGACGGTAAGCAAATGTCCCAAATGGACACGTGAACGTTGTTTTCTCTTGATCCTCCGGGGCTATAGGGATTTGGTTATACCCTGAATACCCATCCAAAAAGCAGTAATACTCATGACCTGCTAATCTTTCCAACATTTGATCGATGAAAGGGAGGGGAAAATGATCTTTCCTAGTGGCTGCATTCAACTTACGGTAGTCTATGCATACTCTCACCTTGGTAGGCAATCGTGTTTGCACTAACTCATGTTTGTCGTTCTCTACCACTGTAAAGCTAGACTTCTTAGGGACCACGTGCATTGGGCTAACCCATTCGCTATCGGAAATGGAATAAATTATCCCATTATCTAACAGTTTTACTATCTCGGCTTGTACAGCCTCCTGCATAAGTGGGTTTAGTCTACGCTGTGGATCCCTTTTCGGTCTAGTCCCTTCCTCAAGATGAATACGATGCTGGACTATCGTAGGGCTCAGTCCCTTAATATCTGCCATAGTCCAACCAATGGCTTCCCTATGTCTCCTAAGGGTTGCCAGCAGGTCCTCCTCTTGCCTATTGGTCAAATTAGATGCAACTATGACCGGTAACGTCTCTTGTTCACCTAGGTAGGCGTACTTAAGATGTTTGGGCAAGGCTTTTAACTCCAAAGAAGGAGTTGGCTCAATGGTGGCGGTGTGATGCTAGAATCTCCCATTTCTATAGAACTCAGATTTAATTCCCATTCGATCTCATCAAGGCTAAGATCACTTGTTTCTAACTCTTCCTCTTTCTCTGACTCAAATATGATCTCATCATTATGCTCACTCGTCATGTTCTCAATGGAGTTAACCTCAAAGGGTTGGTCGGTCACATCGTAGGGATGCTTACCTAGGTTGAAAACATTGACTTCCTTGGTCATATCCCCAAAAGTCAGTCTCATGGAACCGTTTCTACAATTTATAATTGCATTAGCGGTTGCTAGGAACGGTCTTCCTAAGATAACGGGAGTTTGGGACCTAGGATTAGACACAGGTTGTGTCTCTAAGACAATGAAATCGACCGGGTAAATGAATTCTCCAACCCGTATGAGAACGTCATTGATCTCTCCCTTTGGAACTTTGATAGAGCGGTCAGCCAACTGAATAGTAACTTGGGTCGGGTTGAGTTCACCTAATCCAAGTTGTTGATACACGGAGAAAGGGAGCAAATTGATGCTGGCTCCTAAATCGAGGAGTGCTCGATTGATTTCGGCTCGACCTATGGTGCAAGAAATGGTGGGACAACCTGGGTCCTTATACTTGATAGGGATCTGGTTGGACAGTAGCTCACTAATGTTAGTGGCTAGAAAAACCTTCTTAGGCACATTAGTCTTTCTTTTCTTGGTGCACATGTCCTTAATGAATTTGGCATAACTAGGGACCTGTTGGATTGCATCAAGAAGTGGAATGTTGAGCCTAACTTGATTGAACACCTCTAATAATTTCTCCATATGTGCATTGTTGTTGCTTCTAAGCCTATTTGGAAATGGAGCTATAGGCTGGTGCAACTGATCTGCTGACTTTTCAGCTTCAGTTTCCTTGGGACTAGATGGAGAAGGAGTGGAGCTAGATGGAATGGAAGTGGAGCTAGATGGAATGGATGGCATGGATGGATCCGATGGCATGGATACTTGATTATCAACTTGTTTCCCCGATCTGAGTGTATGGACCATATGACACTGATTTGGGTCTTGAGCCTCATTGGCTGGCCTAGGATTCCTAGGGTTAGGCAATGGTTGACTCGGTAGGGTACCCCTCTGTCTCTCTTGCTGGTTCAATTGGAGCTCTATCCTACTTAGGACTTGAGCCAGCGTGTCTTGGCTTTTGACTAGGGTATCCACCTTTCTTTCCAAATTTGAAAGTCTTGTCTCCATTTGTGAATTTTGGAAAGACGGTGGAGGATTTTGACTAGGGAAATTTTGTTGATAGGGCGGATTTTGGAAGTTGTTGGAGAATTTGGGCCTCACTTGATCATTGTTGCTTGGGCCCCATGAAAAATTGGGATGGTTTCTCCAACCGGGATTGTAGGTGGGTGCATAAGGATTGTTGGCGGGCCTTGTGAAGGCCGCACTCATATGTTCGGGCAAGCTTTGATGCGCGATGAAAATAGGACATTCCTCGAACACATGGTTCATATCTTGACAATAAGTACAGCCCGCCGAAGATGTTGGGCTGACTTGGTTCACAGAGACTGGCTCTTTCGTTTCAAGAGCCTCTAGTCTACGCATAACAGCAGCTAACTTAGCATCGGTTGCTACGTTGGCCTCAATGGAATGGATACCTCCTTTAGAAGAAGTAGGGTCATTAGTCCTAGATTTTTCAGGAGTAGGGTCCCATTGGATGGATTTTTCAGCTAATTCCTCAAACAATGTCCATCCTTCATCTTCATTCTTTTGCAGAAATCCTCCTTGACACATGGATTCTAACAATGTTTTAGTAGAATAATCTAATCCATCATAGAGAACTTGGCAAAGTCGCCATTTCTCTATCCATGGTGAGGACATTGGGCAAGGAGATCCTTAAAACGCTCGAAGTATTTCCAAAAAGGTTCATTGGCTGTTTGCTTAAACTGGAGGATATTCTTCCTAATCAGTGCAGTCTTGTGAACGGGATAAAATTCTTTCTTTAGAAGGCCTTAATGAAATTATCCCAAGAAGATATTGAACCGGCCTCTAGACTGTAGAGCCATTTCTTTGCTAAATCCTTCAAAGCAAAGGGGATAAACCTAAGTTTGATAGCATCGTCTCCTAACTTAGGTATATTCATCATTTAACATACTTCTTCAAATTCCCTTATGAAAGTATGCATCCTCAGATTCAAGTCCATGAAATTTGGGAAGAGTGTTGATGTATTGTGGCTTGAGTTCATATGGGTCAACACTTTCGATAGTGAGCTGGATGCAAGAAGGAAGAGAGGTTCTAATAGGATAGAACCTATCTTGGAGTGACTGTGGTTGTGCCATGTGTGAGTCGGGCTTGAGCTGGGTGGTGAACTAGTTCTAGTTAGCCTGGATGTAAGTGGGTCTCTCGACCAAGCGGTCATGCACAATCAGCGAACAAGTTCACCCAATCAATCAAAAAAAGAAAACAATCAAAAATCCTAATCTAGGGTAAGCCTTGACCTAGACGACTCCTAACTTTAGACTGTCCTTAGGAGGTCTACTGTCGACGTTAACCACAAGCTAATCGGCCAGGTAGGTGGCAAGACCGGTGGGAGGTTTTCCGTCAGAGACGTTCCTTAATTAAATAACCACCGTTCTTCGGGCTTTCGGCCCTCAATCCCCTGCCTAGACACCGATTTGACAAGAGTTAATTTCGAACAATTTTCCTCCTTCGGTCAATCTCCTATTGAGTCCGAGTTAACCTAGGGCCAACGTCTAGTCAATTTTACTTAAGGTTAGGGTTGTGAGTGTGACGGATATGATTTGTGGGCCAAGGAAGGGTGATGAAATCCCCACCTTATCTTGCTTATGGTTTATGCCCTTAAGATGAATTAGTGTACGTGTAAAGTGGTAGAGAAAGTAATCACTCAAGAAAGCAGTAAACAACCAAGAGTGTTTCCTAATCTATATGCTATGCAAACGTACCTTGTCGCCAGCACTCTTCAACAGAATTAAAAGAATGTAAATAGACACGTGCCCTAAATGCAAGAGTCTAAAAAAAATTTTTTTTTTTTTTCAACAAATGGGTAATGTTAATTATTAGCAATTGCAGAGTGATCACAGAGAAAAATAATCACAGCAGTAAGCAGATTTTTGCAATGCAAAGCAACCTGCAGAAATTTCTGTGAGTAGTTAACTACTCTTGCCACGTTTCTGCGGCTTTTGCCGCAGATCTGCGGCAAAGGAGTAGGCCCAAGTGCTCTGCCTTCGAGGGCAGAGGCACAGGGTTGCAATATGTAATTTCTGCTGCTCTGTTTTGAAATCACCTAGAGGGGGGGTGAATAGGTGATGGCTATATGATAATGGCAATTATGCGGAATTAAAATTTAACTCTAAACAATTAGCACAATACAATATTTCTTGCAAGTAAAAGACAATGTTAAATTGCAAGTAATAAAAGAGATAGAGTTAGAAGAATTTGAGCAAACGCAAACACGCCGATATGTTTCCGAGGTTCGAGCCACGCTCTACGTCCCCGCCTTCACACTTGAAGGATTTCCACTATTGAGGATCCACCGGATCAACAATACAAGGACAACACTTGTCCGTCTCCCGTGATGACACTTCACCACCTTGAGCACACTAGCTCGCCTTGAGGCGATGCCTCTACAACTTCACTCAATTACAATGGAAGTGATCACACTTGATCACTTTACAAAAGAGCTCACTAAGCACAATCCTAGAACCAAATAGGAGACTTAGAGTATGGGATTGTGTAGTGCAAAACAAGAGAGAAGTAGAGGAATAGGCTCCAAGTAAGGTGTATGGAATTTTGGCTTTGGAGAGAAAAATCTTTTCTAAACTTCAACTTTGGAAATCTTGAAAACTCTTGTAAAAACTCTTGATATTCTTTTTAAATTGTTAGTCATGTCACTTGAAGTGACTACCTATTTATAGGGGTCAAAAACTGCTCAAGAGATTCGTTGGAGACAAATCCCTAAAGTCAAAGAGTCAGAAAATATAGCTGTTGAGTCTGTCAGAATTTTTGACAGAGTGCCGGTCGACCGGGTCGGTCGACCGCCAACGGTCAAAAATCCGACCGTTGGGGCTCACCGGTCGACCGGGTCGGTCGACTGGCAATTTCCAGAGAACACAGGGTTTGGGCCGGTCGAGTATCAGTCGACTGCCGGTCGACTGATACGCACATGCACAACTGTGCATGTCGGTCGAGTGCCGGTCGACTGCCGGTCGACCGGGCACTGTGAATTCTGTAAAAACAGAATTTACAGACCTGGAAAATTTTGGATTTTGATTTTTGGGTCTTGGGTTAAATACTTTGGTCTTGAAAAATCATAGAGTATGAGCATGTGTCATACTACTATCAAGGTAAAATACTTTGATAAAAAATCTTTTGATAAAACTTGATTTTCCATAAAATGTTTTTCCAAACTAGTCTTTCTAAAATCGTATTTCCAAAATAAATATGTTCATTTAAAAACTAAGTTTGGAAATGGAAATAGAAAGTCTTTTTGAAGCCATAAACCACTCTAGAAAATGTGTGTGTGTGATATCCCATATCTCTACTTCTACTATTTAGTTTTGACAAAATATCTAAAATGAAAATAAACAAAATACAAATCTTGGATTCTTTAGCAAGTCTTGATCTTTTTTTGATCTATTCTTCAACGCAATTTTTCTTGATCTATTCTTCAACGCAAATTCCCGAAGCTTCCTATGTGCTTTAGCTTGGGAGTGCAAATCTTGGGCGAACTCCAAAAGTGTGAGTCTTTTAGCGGAGTCGTCAAATCTGTTTCTTGAACCTGAAATACTTTTAACAAGATTATTAAATACATAACTAAATACGTTTTGCTATCATCAAAATAACCGGGATAATGGCCTTTGGGCAACAATCTCCCCTTTTTGATGATGGCAAAACATATGTAGTTATCACAAGATATGTTGGGTAGAGTCTTCAAATGAAGCTCCCCCTCAACACAAGCATATATAAAAATCATACTCAGGCATATTATCACAATTGATAAATCATAAACATCATATATCCATGCCCATAAAAAAATATCAACTACTCATGTCATATCATAGATAAAAGGAAATGAGTCTCAACATGACATAAATACATAACACAAAAGATACATGTCCACAACAAAAATAAAAGATGTCCAACACAACAAAATAAGTCAAGTACATAACAAAATAACAAAAGTGTCACAACAAAATATCTCTCTCTCTAAATATCTCTCCCCTTTTTGACATCATCAATAAAGGGGAGGTCACTCATCAGCATCATCAGCAGCATCACTCAGTGGCCTCGTCATCCTCCTCCTCGTCATCACCAGAGGCCTCAGCCATCGTCTGATCATCACCATCATCTGAGGAAGAAGAGGAATCTACCTCCTCTGTATCCAAGGCATCAACTCTGGGGCGCGGTGGTGGAATAGAGACGCGAGCTCTGGGAGGGAAAGGAGGACCAGTGGCAGGGAGTCGACGAGCACCCGGAGTCCCATCAAGAACGACTATGTCAAGTTTTGTGAACAGAGACTGAAACTGAACATCCACAAATCTCATGGATTCAGCCATATAAGACAAGTCATTTCGGACCTCCGCCCGAAAAGCAGCATCCATAGCAACACGAGACTCCATATCTGCACGAAGTGCAGAGATTGCTCACCGACCCAGGCTTGATGTGCCTCGATCTGCGAGCGGAGCTCAGAAGAAGAAATACCCTGAAACTCAGGAGCAGGAAAAGCAGGGCCTGGAGCTGGAGCAGGATCAACAGGAGGAATAGTGGTGGTTGCACAGGTGCGTGTCTACGCAACTGAGCTTCCATCATCTTCAAAGCAGCAGCATTGATATCAGATGAGGGTTTAGAAGGGGCTTGACCAGAAAGATCAAAATCTAAAGCCTTAAGCAGATGGGTAATGAGCATGCCGTAAGGCAGACTCCTACCAGCAGTGCGGATCTGATCACAACTCATGTGAGAGGCGATAACTCGAGGGAAATTTATCTTAATGCCTTTAAGGAGGCAGTAGATAATCAAAGGAACAGGTCCTCGAGCATGACTGAATTCACCAGATTTAGGCACGATGTTGTGGAAAATAATCTTAGCAAGAACTTGAGATTGGAGGGAATACTGACTCACAATCTCATTCCTCACCAAGTCGGGATTGTCATCCTGGTGAATGAGAGTGGATGCGGTGAGCGAAGACTCACCCTCCGGATATTCTGAAAAATCATGAAGGTCATGAGAATAGACATCTATTCCATCAGTGGAAAGATGAAGAATCCTAGCAAACTGACCTAGGGAAATATTTATATCCCTACCCATCACACGAGAAGTGATCCGGTTCCCACTAAATTCGAAGTTGGCATAGAAATATGGAACCAAGGATGTGTAGACCTTCTCCCTGATGGTAAGGAAATCTACAAGGTTGTTGGTACGGAGTATGTGGGGGATATCAAGGTGTTCAAAGTCATGGATAGCCACATACCTACCCGAAATAGTGTTCCTAGGGGCTAGATGAGTGTAACGATCAGAGGCAAGATCGTTACGCAACAAGGGATCAGTCCTAGGGGCTTGAGAGGAGGATTGGGCAATGCCCTTTCCCTTCTCAGAACGATGTCTTTTAGGAGGCATGACAAAAATCAAATTTTTAGGGGTTTTGGCACGATCTAGATGACAATAAACCTAAATAGAGACAATGAAACAAATATATTTAAGCTAGAAGTGAAATTTGGAGTAAAAATCGGATTTTACCTGTTGAAGAATTTTTGAAACCCTAGCCGAAAATCTGAAATTTTTGATGATCCGCTGGTTGGATCGACCTGAGATTTGAGATCTGGAGTAGGAAGGAGAAGTATGAGATGGTTTTTGAAAGAATTTAAGATCAGATGGATGGATTGAGAGTTGGGAATTTTTGAGAAGGGGGCTCCTGCGGTTCGCTGAGAGGAAAAGTGAGAGGTGAGAGAAACAGTGAAGAAAAGTCCAAATATAAGCCAGAATTCGACGATCGGTCGACTGGGGTTAAGGGCCGGTCGACCGAAAAGATACAGAGAGTCACGCACATCGGATCGGTCGACTGGTCCTATAAAACAGTCGACCGGTAGCAAAAAAAATTCAAAATTTTTCTCAGGCAGAGTCGGTCGACTGGGGTTAGGGGCCGGTCGACCGGCTTTGACTGAAAAACTGCTACCAGATTCTGACCCAGAAATAATTTTAAAGAAAAATTATAACAAATAAAAGATGATATATTATAACATACAGGGATACAACAACCAGTTTTAAAAATCTTCTTTTAGTGATCACATCAACAAAAACTTCACACAAAATGTTTTAATTTTATTTTACAAATTTAAACAAAGATTTAAAGATGTTGAAGCCGAATACCCAGTGACGGGTTCTGAACTTCATCCTCTTGATTCCTCTTGAATGAGTTGAGGTGCGCAATTGCCATCTTTAAGGTATTTGTTTAAACAAGAAATTTTGATTATTAATTTATACTTTTGAAAAATAGTATATACATATAGATACACAAAAATATGGACATGTGGACAAATATGACATAAGGCATAAAAATACAAGATATGAAATAACGCAAGGCATGTACACAGCATGATAGAAAAGTAGTTCTATATAGGCATGTATCAATGGAATACAAAAGCAAACTATCAATTCTATACACATGTATTCATTACCAAAAATCAACAACTATTTTAAAATGGAGATATTACCAATTAAGGGCAATCTCCAAAAATAGGTGCCTCCACGATAGCGATGCAAGCTAGATTTGAACTTTGAGCTTAGTTGCATCTACCACCCGGGCACCGTCTCCCCCTAAGTCTTGGAGGAAGTAGATCCACCTGTATCACCTACATTTGGAGGATCTTTTGGTACCCAAATCTTTGAGGGTCCTTTGGGGTTAGTACCGGGGCGAACCCAAACATATTTATTATTAACATTATTTTTAGCATAACAAAACTTTCTAAATGGCCTTTGCGGCCACAATGCGTGCAAACATAAATTCTACCACTACTATACATGTATGCATGCTTATGTGTGTGCGCATGTTTCCGTGCATGTGTATGTGTATGAGATGCATGTTTCCCTTGGGGTACTCCCTTAGGAAATTTAGATGCTATCTTTTTCAAATCAAAGCATAACTTTTTAAATTTGAGTCCAAAGCTTCAACACGTTTTTGGATCTCAACAAAATCATTTTTATCAATTGAAACTATGGGGGTTTTACCCTTATTTGCAAGTTTATATTTATCAAAATTATTTTTCAATTTTCCAAAAGAGCTAGATAAAACATCCTTTTCTTTAACAACTATTTCAACTTTATATTTTAAAGCTTCATTTTCTCTTTTTAATTCTTATTTTGAGATTGGGAAATCTCATACCTATTTTGCAATTCTTCAAAAAAATGTGCAAGCTCATCCATAGTTAACTCATCCTCATCTAAAGAGTTTTCGAGAGTTACCATAGGTGTGTCCTCCCCATGTGCCATGAAGCACATGTTGGCGGCGTCGTGCTCCTCTTCGGATTCGGAATCCGTATCATCCCATGTAGCGCCAACGCTTTCTTCTTCTTCCCGTGCTTGGAGGTGGTTGCTTGAAGAGCGGGACACTCGGCAATTAGATGACCGATCTTCTTGCAATGGAAGCAAGGACCGGGTTCTTCTCTTTTCTTCTCATACCTTCCTTGAGGTCTCCCTCTTCGGAAGTTGCTTTGCCGTCCCTTCTTGTAGAACATCTTGCCCACCTTCCGGATGAGCATGGCGAAGTCTTCATCGCACTCGTCCGATGAATCAATCCTCGTCTTGAATTGTTGGAGCGGCTTTGAAGGCTATTGATTTCTTCTTGGGTGCCTCCCTTTCTTCTCGTACCTTCATCTCCATCTCATGTGTTTTGAGATTTCCGATGAAGCCGGAAAAGTCCATCTCCTCCTTGTCATTTAGCTCCTTGAGGGTTGTCGCCTTGACTTCCCAGCTTTGGAAGAGCTCGAATCACCTTCCTTATCTTTTGATCGTTATCAATCTTGTCACCTAAGGAAGAAAGAGCATTAGTTATTTTAGTAAAACGGGTGAGCATGTCATCAATGCTCTCATTATCAAACATGTAAAAATTCTCATATTGAGAACGTAGCAAGTCAACTTTGCTCTCTTGACTTGTGACGTTCCCTCATGAGTCACAAGCAAAATGTTCCACACTTCATATGCGGATTTGCAATTTATGATGCGTGCAAGGTCATCTTCATTAAGTGCTTGTGTTAATGCATATTGTGCCCTAGCATTTGCTTCATAGTCTTTGGAAGTATCCTCGGACCATGTGCTCTCATCACTAGTGGGTTCAATAAAATCTTTGGTAATGGCCCTAGCTACCCTAACTCCTAGGGATTTAAGGAAGAGATTCATTTTCACCTTCCAAATAGGGAAGTTTAAACCATCAAACTTGGGTGGGGATTTAATGCTAGAAAAGTCCATGGATGCCATGAATGCACAAGCAAGTAACAAGCAAATATATAGCCAAATGAAGGATCTCCCTAAGGTGGTTAAACCGAATCTAGGTTAGGCTCTGATACCAATTGAAATCACCTAGAGGGGGGTGAATAGGTGATGGCTATATGATAATGGCAATTATGCGGAATTAAAAATTTAACTCTAAACAATTAGCACAATACAATATTTCTTGCAAGTAAAAGACAATGTTAAATTGCAAGTAATAAAAGAGATAGAGTTAGAAGAATTTGAGCAAACACAAACACGCCGATATGTTTCCGAGGTTCGAGCCACGCTCTACGTCCCCGCCTTCACACTTGAAGGATTTCCACTATTGATCCACACCCACCGGATCAACAATACAAGGACACACTTGTCCGTCTCCCGTGATGACACTTCACCACCACCTTGAGCACACTAGCTCGCCTTGAGGCCGATGCCTCTACAACTTCACTCAATTACAATGGAAGTGATCACACTTGATCACTTTACAAAGAGCTCACTAAGCACAATCCTAGAACCAAATAGGAGACTTAGAGTATGGGATTGTGTAGTGCAAAACAAGAGAGAAGTAGAGGAATAGGCTCCAAGTAAGGTGTATGGAATTTTGGCTTTGGAGAGAAAAATCTTTTCTAAACTCAACTTTGGAAATCTTGAAAACTCTTGTAAAAACTCTTGATATTCTTTTTAAAATTGTTAGTCATGTCACTTGAAGTGACTACCTATTTATAGGGGTCAAAAACTGCTCAAGAGATTCGTTGGAGACAAATCCCTAAAGTCAAAGAGTCAGAAAATATAGCTGTTGAGTCTGTCAGAATTTTTGACAGAGTGCCGTCGACCGGGTCGGTCGACCGCCAACGGTCAAAAATCCGACCGTTGGGGCTCACACGGTCGACCGGGTCGGTCGACTGGCAATTTCCAGAGAAACACGGGTTTAGGCCGGTCGAGTATCGGTCGACTGCGGTCGACTGATACGCACATGCACAACTGTGCATGTCGGTCGAGTGCCGGTCGACTGCCGGTCGACCGGGCACTGTGAATTCTGTAAAAAACAGAATTTACAGACCTGGAAAATTTTGGATTTTGATTTTTGGGTCTTGGGTTAAATACTTTGGTCTTGAAAAATCATAGAGTATGAGCATGTGTCATACTACTATCAAGGTAAAATACTTTGATAAAAAATCTTTTGATAAAACTTGATTTTCCATAAAATGTTTTTCCAAAAACTAGTCTTTTAAAATCGTATTTCCAAATAAATATGTTCATTTAAAAACTAAGTTGGAAATGGAAATAGAAAGTCTTTTTGAAGCCATAAACCACTCTAGAAAATGTGTGTGTGTGATATCCTATCTCTACTTCTACTATTTAGTTTTGACAAAATATCTAAAATGAAAATAAACAAAATACAAATCTTGGATTCTTTAGCAAGTCTTGATCTTTTTCTTGATCTATTCTTCAACGCAATTTTCTTGATCTATTCTTCAACGCAAATTCCCGAAGCTTCCTATGTGCTTTAGCTTGGGAGTGCAAATCTTGGGCGAACTCCAAAAGTGTGAGTCTTTTAGCGGAGTCGTCAAAATCTGTTTCTTGAACCTGAAAATACTTTTAAACAAGATTATTAAATACATAACTAAATACGTTTTGCTATCATCAAATAACCGGGATAATGGCCTTTGGGCCAACACTGTATCCTATTCTCTGTACCTGCAACAGAAAGAAAAAGATAGTTAGATCGAGGAAATCGTGCCGTTCCTTCCCGGCAAAGGCGCCAAAAATTGATTGAGATTTTAAAGAATAAAAGAAATAAAGTTCAGATTTCTTAGTCTCAATGCGAATCCGCTGTAGCAAGGGCTTCAAGCGGGTCGTGATCCTCAGGGAAGGATGCGATGCAAGCTTTTCGGCCGATTCCCCTGTATGCTTCAAATAAGAAAGAGATTAGATTTGAGAGATATATATGATATGAAAGATGTGGTTTTTACTGATTTTCTGCCACAACCCTATTGCAAGTTAAGGAGATTGAACATCATCTTAATTATATGAAATTAATCCTAGGTTTATTAGCGAAGATGCAAGCAGAATAAAAGGAGTTTAGAATCATACTAGTTCGCACAATTGAACATTCAACACGATTTCATCTTAACATCTAAGTACAGCGAAAGAAAGCATTACCTTGAAGTTACGCTGTCAAAGTTCTTAAATATGAAGGGTGAGGAATTTTTAAAAGTGTAATCTAGATTAGAAAGCTGATTATCCATTTAGTCCTCAAGCAATCTACTTTAAACCTAAGGTTTCTAAAAGTATTATTAATCTGTTCAACTCCAAACATGCTTAGGGTTGCTTAAGAATTCAGCAAACTACGAAGGAAGATTAGTTCATCATCTTTTATTATTTTTCTTTTCTTTTTTTTTTATATGAGAAGAATAAAGAAAGAGAGAAAATAAAAGAATCGAGAGATCACAGATCAAACCAAACTCAAGAAATCACAAAGTAAATGCAAAATTAAATGACAGAAATTAGGTGGCAAAAAAGTAACCTTTTATTCGAGAGTAAACTCCAATTACAAAGCTCATTCTTCTCCACACCGTGCTTGAAAAAAGATTACAACTTGCTGAAATTTAAAGAAAAATAGCTAAAGAAACCCTAACACGTCTCTGGATGCCCCTCCCTGTTGCGACTGCACAGATATTTATAGTGCAGAATGCCGAGGAGTCCCGGATGAAGCTGCCCACGAAAACTGGGCTCTGGATATGCTCAAATGCCGCAAAAAACCCTAGTTTTGCCGCCAATTTGCGGCAAAGGTTAGGGTTTCTGCCACACGCTTTGGCGCGTGGCCTCTCCTGGTCCGTCCATGTGGGATTCCGCTTCTAGAAGTGTGATCCTGGCCTTTTAATCTGGATTTTCGAGATAACTTGGTAATCAAGTTACCCTTAATCCAGATTTCTTCAAATCTTCTCTCCACGAAATTCCTCTTTATCTTGGCCTTTTATCCTCATCTTGCAGGTGTTTAGGGTTGGATAGAAGTCTATCCTTCCCTAATCTCTGATATTTGCAACTTTTAGCCCTTGTATTTGCATTTGACTTCTTGTAATTGTGCTTTTGCACCTGGGCTTCAACATGGGCTTGGATCTGGGCTTTTGGGCTCTTTAAGCTTTATTTCTTATTAAAATAATACTTCGAGGCCTGCACACATTAAATAACGAAATATTAATAAATGTGCATTATAATATGAATAATGTGCAAATGTGATGGTATATATGATGACAATTATGCATTTTTCACTACCT